>JARYGA010048308.1:0-25960 GCA_030545235.1 Helianthus tuberosus | reverse complement strand
TACTAAATCCTGCTCAATACTGTCTAGGATCCCAGATTCTATAAAAATTTTGGATTCAGGATCCTCTGAGTTCAACATAATATCCTTGACATCTGGCTCTCTTGCCTCCATGACGTCTCGCTCCTTGGAGGCTGGCTTCATTGAAGAAGTGTAACAGTTCTTTGCCTCCTGCTGATCAATTTCTATCTTCACCATATCTCATAGAGTTGGGAGCTTGACACATGGATGATATGTTGAGGAGGGCTGCCTTCATATCGTGTATCTATGGCCTGCCACAGATAACATTACGGCAAGATAAGCAGTCAATAACATAGAATTTTTAAACAGAATTCACTCCCTATATATATAAATTGGAAGTTTGATGTCCCCCAATGTAATCTTTATCTCTCCACTGAATCCCACAAGGACAGATGATCTTTGGACAATATCAGATTCAAGGATGTCCATTCTATTGAGGACATCCAACTGGATTATGTTCACTGAGCTTTTCCCATCAATGAGAATCCTGCGAACAAAATGGTTAGATATAAATAATGTAATAACTACACCGTCGTGATGAGGATCCTGAATGTCCGCACAGTTATCCTCATCATATGATATCACTTTCTGCTGGGTAAGGATGGATGTCCGAACAGGTCTGCCCCCATTCTCCATCTTTGTTTCCTTTGCACGTCTCTTAGCTGCTGAGAACCTCCGAAGATGAAATAGATGATTTGAGCATCGGATGGTGGAAGAGGAACTTTTTCAGGAACTTTCTCAGGATACTTGATCCTTGACTTTTTCCTTCCAAGCAATTCCTTCAAGTTTCCTTTGCTCAAAAGATAACCTATCTCCTTCCTTAATGCTATGCACTCATCTGTGAGATAACCAGAATCCCCATAGTAAGCACACCATTTTGATTCTTCTTTGGTGGTAGGCGGTTTGTCATTCTTCCTTGGCCACCTAACCTTGTCACCTAAACTCTGCATAGAAAGGATTAGTTCATTATTATCAGCAGAAAAACAATATTCAGAAATAGGAGGATAATCCTGATCATCTTCATCTTGTTCCACAACATGCACACTCTGGTTGCCATGCTTGGAGTGTTGCTTGGATCAGTTATCCTTGAGATAGGATCCTTATTTGTCTTGCTTTGAGGATCCTGACAACCTCTCGTGGATCCTTTTGTCATCCTCTAAACGGATGAACCTAAGGGCCCTGTTTCTTTTTTCATCTAAGTTCCTGCAAGGGGTCATGACAAGATCATCATAGAACATTGAATCCCTAAGCAAACCCATTTTAAAGGCTTCTGAGCTGTAGCAATATCTAAGTTAGGGATTTCTAAGGATTCTTTACTAAATCTAGTGATGTAATCTCTAAGTGATTCATTTTGACCTTGTGTTACCCTATATAGATCACTAGTTAATCGTTCAAATTTTCTACTACATGAAAATTGGCTATTAAACAAATTAACTAGATTAGCAAATGAAGTAATAGAGTAAGGAGGAAGACTTAGCAGCCATTTTAATGTTGATCCGGTAAGTGTGGATCCAAAGCCCTTGTACAAGCAACCAGATTTGGTGTCTGAAACCTCTTCGGTATCTCTCCTGAATGATTCAAGTTTGGAATTCCAGATGTGAATCCATGTTGGCGGGATTCTGGCATAACCGAGGGACCAGAGGAAGCAATGGTCTGCATTGGTATGAAGTCTCCTAGATAAACATCTGAACTTCTGGGTTGCACACTCCTTAAGTATCCTAGATCCTGGAAGATGTTGGATCCTCGAAGTGCTGTGAATGGGGGTCTTGGAGGATAATCCATGGATCCGGAAACCTGAGATGAGGATCCTTGAACCTGGAAGGAGGATCCTTGAACCTGAGAGGATCCTTGAACCTGAGAGGATCCTTGAACCTGAGAGGGTCCTTGAAACTGGGAGGATCCTTGAACCTGCGAGGATCCTTGAACCTGAGAGGATCCTTGAACCTGAGAGGATCCTTGAACCTGAGAGGATCCTTGAATCTAAGAGGATCCTTGAACCTGCGAGGATCCTCGAACCTGAGAGGATCCTTGAATCTGCGAGGATCCTTGAACCTGAGAGGATCCTTAAACCTGCGAGGATCCTTGAACCTGCGAGGATCCTTGAACCTGAGAGGATCCTTGAATCGGCTGCGTCCCCATGCATCCTCCTAAACTGGTGAAGAATCCCTGATGCTGAAATGAGGATCCTGAAGGCTGGAAAGAGGATCCTCGAGCCTGAGACATTATCGATGATCCAGAACGTATTCCTATTGATGCACCCTGGTATTGGACATCTGGAGCTGCAAAGTGCTGGGAAGTTATGACTGGAGTGTCGAAATTCAGCGACCTCGACATCAAAGGGGAGTGATCCTCTGCTGATTTTATCAATTTCGCGAAGGATCCTGCCATTGGTTTTGACCTGCTGCTGCATGTGATCCTTCATCTGCACAATCAAAGCATAAAAATCACTGTTAGTAAGTGTAGAGCAAGAAACAACAGTTGGTTTTGTGAAAACGGGGGTTGTCTTCTTCGGAGAATTCTCAGCATTCTTCTAGAATGCAAGGGGGAGATAATCCAAAGGCGGAATGCCCTGTGAAAAAGTGACCGCCGACATAGAACTTGGAGTAGTTTTCCCTGAGAAGCCATGCGGTTGAAGGTAATGAACCGAAATGAATGAAATGAACAAAATTTCTCAGAATTGAAGCACCAATTGCCCCACGGTGGGCGCCAAACTGTTTTGGTCAAAAATCACACAAGGATAATGCAACCAAATCTGATTTTGTGAGGTATGATGCTTGGTTAATTGAATGAACAACAAGTATATGTAATCAATGATGAACACCGAGATTTATACGAGGAAAAAGCCCTTGATCTTTAGAAGATCTCCGGCATAAAAAACCTCGGGTGATGGAAACTACCGATCACCAACTATATTGCAAAAACAGCAGTGATCCTTGTACAACTTCGGAAGAAAACAAGCTCAATACAATGAATTTCTAGTGAAAGTGTGTGTTTTTTGCTAAGTGTTTGCAGAGAATTCGAGTGTTGTGTGGTGTGTACGAGTTGTGCCTTCATTGAGCTCGTTTTCCCCTTAAAATGATAAGAAAAATCAAGTAACTAACTTCCCGATAAAGGTGGAAGTCACCCCATGACCACCACTAACGGTTATTTCTTCAATATGCACGTGCCTAAAAGCATATTCCACGAGATTCCAGCAAAGGAGTGGTCCACTACGTCCATTACCTGCATTTACACATTAAAAACGTGCAAAATATAAAGGATCCTGATCCTCAGACTCGTGATCCTCGGACGCGTGATCCTCAGACTCTGGATCCTCAGACTCTGGATCCTCAGACTCTCTGCATCAGCCATTAAGCATCCGTGATCCATGCCTAGTCTCAGGATAGATAATCCTTAGCATAAAATTCATGCCCTAACACTTATATCTTGCAGTATCATCAAAAGCAGTAAGTGCGGTCCTTGTTAAGGATCACGAAGGTACATAACATCCTGTCTATTATGTAAGTAAAAGTTTACTTGATGCCGAATCCAGGTATTCACACCTTGAAAAGATTATTCTTGCATTAATTATGGCATCCACTAAGTTGAGACATTATTTTGAAACTCATGTTATTGTTGTTAAAACTAATTTTCCAATTAAGAATGTCCTCAGGAAACCAGAGATGTCAGGAAGGATGGCTAAGTGGGCAGTAAAGCTTAGTGCCTATGATATAAGATATGAGCCTAGGACAGCCATCAAATCCCAAGCATTAGCCGACTTTGTGGCTGATTTCAGTAGTGATTTACAAAAAGAAGCTGAGTTAGAAGTCTAGCAGCTAGAGGAGACCAAGGATCCTTGGATACTCTATACTGATGGATCCTCAAATGTAAAAGGCATAGGGCTTGGAATACTACTAAAATCGCCACATGGGGACATAATACCCCACTCTATAGCTTGTGAGTTCCAAACCACTAACAATGAGGCTGAATATGAAGCCTTAATTGCTGGTTTGCAAATTGCTAAGCATACGGGGATCAGGTATCTTGAGGTACATGTAGATTCATTGTTAATTACAAACCACTTTAATGGATCCTATGCTGTTAAAGGTGAAAAGCTAACCAAATATTTAGAGATAGTCAAAGAATTGGCACTCTCTTTTGTTTCCTTTAGTTTGACATAGGTACCAAGGTAAGAAAATACAGAAGCTGATGCATTGGCTAACTTAGGATCATCTTTGAAGATCCCGGAGGATATCAAGATCCCTATTATCCATATCCTGACCCCGGCTATCGAGGATCATGTGGCTATGGAGATAGGAAAAAATTCTGCAATTATCCCAAGTGAGGATACTCAATCCCATTCAGGATCAGGATCATGGATCTCACCAATCATGAGATACTTACAACATGGAGAGATTCCTACAGGAGAAAACCCTAGGGCTTTCAAAATTAAGGTATCTCAATTCACAATTTTAAATAATATGTTGTATAAACGATCTCTTGCAGGACCATACTTGAGATGCATTGAGGATCCTGAAATCCTAGAAGTTTTAAAAGACTTCCATGAAGGAGATTGTGGAAACCACACTGGGGGCAGGGCATTATTCTCAAGGATCCTGAGGACAGGATACTACTGGCTAACCATGAAGAGAGATGATGTGGAGTATGCTAAGAGATGTGATCCTTGTCAGAGACACAGCAATATCCTTCATCAACGAGCTGAATTATTGCATCCTATATCCTCCTCTTGGCCATTTATGAGATGGGGTATGGATATAGTTGGTAAGCTCCCTAAGGCACCTGGTGGAAAAGTGTTCATGCTAGCTATGATTGATTACTTCTCCAAGTGGATAGAGGCTGAAGCTTTTGCCCAAGTCAGAGAAAAGGAAGTTATATACTTCATTAAAAGAAATATTATAACTAGATTTGGTATTCCTTCTGAAATTATATGTGATAATGGTTCCCAATTCATTGGGGGCAGAACCACTAACTTTTGTGACAGCTAGGGGATTAAGATGATAACATCAACACCAGTCCACCCACAAGCTAATGGTCAAGCAGAATCATCCAACAAGATCATCATCAACAATTTGAAGAAGAAGCTTGGATCCAAGAAAGGGAAATGGGCAGAAGAACTACCTTATGTGCTTTGGGCTGATAGGACAACCCCTAAGAATGCTACTGGTCAAACGCCATTCTCTTTGGTATTTGGGGCAGAATCAGTGATCCCAACGAAATGGTGGTTCCAACTGCTAGAACAAGTACCCGTGATCCTGAGGAAAATGATGAGAACTTGGCTCAAGACCTGGATACTATTGAAGAAATCAGGGATCTGGCTAGGATAAGGATGGCCAGTTATCAACAACGAATGGCTGGTGCTTACAACAAAAATGTCAGGATCAGGAAGTTTCAAGTTGGAGATATGGTATTAAGGAAAGCATTTCAGAATACCACCAATCCTGCCGATGGAAAATTGGCTCCAAAATGGGAAGGCCCTTATTTGATTGAAGCTGAAGCAGGAAAGGGGGCATATAGATTGCTAACCATGGAAGGTGATTTGCTACCAAGAGCTTGGAATGCTGTCCACTTGAAGAAATATTTCATGTGAGCAGGATCCTCATAGCACAGATGATCCTTACGTTAGGAGTATCCTTGAAGGATCCTTAAAGTATCGGTGATCCTCACTTTGGTAATATCCTAATCTTGAACTATTTCATTTCTTTATTTTCTCATATAAGGATCATGTGTCCTTTATCCATCTCTCACGTGATTTTAAGTTTTGAAAGTTCAGGTATCCTTAGCAAAATATTGGTTATCTGCAGAGGCAATCCGTTCCTTGGGTTTGGCCCCAGTTATTTGGGCTTGACCCCAGTTCCGCCTGTAGCGCATGATGATCCTGGTATAGTTCAAGGCAGTGGGACCAGTACTCGCTTTAGGGGCTGATAATTCCATTGTACTGGCTATACCTAGGATCCTACGTATAATGGTAGACGTACCATACATCCGTTCCTAAGGTTTCTAACATTTTCACGTTAGCTAAGGTTTTGGCATTTTCATGTCACTAAGTTTGGATAGTCGCCAGTTAGGGCCATACTCCAGTTTACATACGATCCTTGGGCTTGTCCCCAGTTATCCTTGGGCTTGTCCCCAGTTATCCTTGGGCTTGTCCCAAGTTATCCTTGGGCTTGTCCCCAGTTATCCTTGGGCTTGTCCCCAGTTGCTAACTCTTATCTTATATTGGCTTAGTCCCAAGTTATGCTCTATTTTTAGGTCCTTGAAGATAAGCAACTAGGGATCCTTGATCCTTACTTCTCTCTAAGGTTTATCTTATAGTTATCCTGATTATGGTTAGGATCCTAACTTGGATCCTCAGGTATGATCCTTAACTATTTTTTATTCTATTCATTATTTATTTGAATAACCCTTAAAATTTGACAACTAAGCTTGTGATCCTTAAAATATATTGCTTTTTGGGATTCTTTAACTATAGGATATTTGATCATGGATCATGTCCTAAATATTTTCAATCTGACTTATTCAAATTTGTTTATTCAATAAGTGTACATCAAAACAAAGGAGAATTAAAGAGACAAAAAGCATAACAATACAAGATAAGCGACAAAAGATTAAGGTTTTATTAACAAAAGATTAACCCTTAAAAGGTTGTCAAAATTACCTACCCCGAGCATCTACCAGCAATACGTGGCCCGTCCGCTGGGGTAGGTAAAGGGTGTCCATGATAATAGGTTCAAAAGTAGTGCAGGAATATAAAGGCGGCAGGATCACAATGGCTTCATCCCCCAAACAGAGGATCCCTCCACCATTTGCAATCCTGCCTATTGTCCAAAGGATCATACATGATCCTTAATCCTAAATACTATTGTTCAGTACAAACCATCAAATTGTTCAACAAAACAACCATCAAACTAAAAAAAAAATCGGGCTCCGGCTATGTCTAGAAGTTTCCATCATCGCCCAATCATGCAGCCTAAACCTTCGCTGCATTACCACCTCCAGCTCCACTTGCTTCACCACCTTCACCCTTGCCTCCTGCCTCGATTGTCAGGATCTCTTCAACCTCCTCAGCCTCTTCATCGTCCAGTTCAGCCAGCCTTGCCTTCTAGCCTTCCACATCCCAGGTGCTCTTGTCAAAAGCAGGATCCTGAGCTTCCAAGGCCATTTGCAGCTTGGTCTTGTACATTGCTATGGCGGCAGAGACTTTGGCGTCTTCGGCGATCTCATGCTTCTCATAGTCAACATTAACCATCACCTTGGCCGTCTCCTGTTTGGCATCCCGGACTTCCTTCTGAAGATCAGCAATTTTGAGGTCCTTTAGCAATGCAACCTGCTGGAGGTCGGCAATCTTCCTATCCTGATCCTCAACGCGGCCAACATAATCCTCAATCTTAGAGAATTTCTGCAAAGGGGATAAAAGATAAGGTCAGGACCAAGTGATCCTTAAATTAGCAGGATATATCAGCATGATATATCAGCAGGATATACGAGCAAAGACAGTGATCCTTACATCGTTGAAGTACTCGAGGAATTGGTGGCGAATCAGAGGCAGACCCTGCAGATCCTCAGCTTCAGAGGCCTTTCTCTTCTTGATTCCCTTTCCTTTGAGGGGTGCCTTGGGGACTGAAGCTGTCGGACTGGTAGGAGCCTTTCTTTTGGAGGATTTGACGGTGGTGAGATCGGTGACATTGAACTTTGAAGCAGACTTGGTGGATTTTCCAGCACCTACACAACCAAAACAAGATAAGTATCTTTACTTCACTTATATTTCACTATTTATTTAAATTTTAGACAAAGATACTTACTTGACATTGTGACAGAACCTGAGGATACCTCTTGAGAGTCTTGGGTTGTTGTCTTGAAAGTTCTTGTTTCAGGATCAAGTTTCTTGAAAGCGATGAGTCTCTCTTTGGCAGCAGGAGACAGTCTGAGGTGTGAGATGGTGATAGCTGCATAACAAGAAAGAAAAAGTATATAAGTGATCCTTATATCAAAAGAAGTTCTCTGGTGATCCTTCTCAGGATCCTCCACCCTACCATGGGTAGCCCATTTCTTGGGTAGATCCTTTCCGTCATCAATAGAATCTCTCTTGATGAAAAAGAAACGCCGCTTCCAATTAGCATAATTCTTGGTAGCTTTGAAGATCGGGTGTTCCTCACCAGGCTTACGTTTAAACAAATAACGATGAGAACCAAAGGTAGTAAGATCATACAGCTCTCCCAGCTCTTACAATCCTAGGTCTATCCTTTCTTGCTCGATGATCCTTTCTTGCTCGATGATCCTTTCAAGGGTATACAAAACCCTCCAAATCATCGGCATGGCTTGGATATAAGAGATGCCGGTTAGGGAAAAGAAAGATTGGGTGAAGGCTGGAAAAGGATATGTATAGCCTATGGTGAACGGAGTGACAGGAAAAGCAACCCACTTGTCGGAGATATGATCACTCAGGGCATTGGGATCAAAAGACTTAAACTCGGTGTTCGTCGGGAAGCAGTGGCGGATCCTATCAATCTGCGCATCATTGAAACAGTAGCGTTCTTTTATGGAATCTTCGATGATCCCCTGGCTTTTCAGTGGGCGGTTTTTCGGGTGATCCTTAGCTGGGGAGTTCCGGAGCAACATCTTTGATAGAATGGTGGAAAGAAACGGAAAACAGAGCAAAAGAAGGAAGAAGATGAAGAGAGGATACCTGTTTATCTTCGGAATGCAGTTATAAAGGGAGTATCTCTGAAAATTTAAATGCAATCGATCCTATCTATATCTCCTATTTATAATCATGATTGTGCAGGGTTGTCACTTCTGTGACGTCATGGTTGCAACGGATAGTTCTACAATAACGGCTATATTTACGATAGTTAGTTGCGGATAAGATCAAGAAAATATAATTCGCTCATCTTACATATCACTCCTTATATTTTTGGGGCAATTGTTAGGGGAGGATTTTCTAACAATTAGTGATCCTTACTTGTTATCCTAATTAATGATCCTCACTTCTGTGACAGATAGTGATCCTCAGAAGAGCTTCGGGATCAGGATCATGGATCACCTTAAGGATCCTCATACTAACGATTGTTTGTTTATGTTTCGTATTATTTTGCAGGAGTAACAAGCTTGACTTGGTCTTGGCAACGTTACTATGGAATATTCCACGGGTATTTCACACACGTTTGACTGGAAATGGACGTTGTGGAGAACGTGGGAGCTGGGCACAAAAGTCGGATAGTTTGTTAGCGTAGTTAACTTCTATTTTTAAAGGGGTGACGAGCTAGAATTAGAACACTTAGCCATTTTCAGCTACACACACTCTCATAGAAACGCACTCTTAAAGCTCTCGACAAACACTTAACAGTTTCACACACTTTTACACATTTCACCATAGTGATCCTTGTACCTAGCTCATTACTATCCGAAGTTGTAAACGTTTATTGATTTATTTGAGCTTGGTGATCGGTAGTTTCCATCACCCTGGGTTTTTTGTGCCGGAGATCAACTCTTGATCAAGGGCTTTTTCCCCGTATAAATCATTGTGTCGTTTGTGTAATTTATATTGAAGTGGCCCTTATCATTGTTCCACATTTTAAGCATCATACCCCGTAACTAAGAGTTTGGTTGCATTATCCTCATCAGATTTTTTGACCAAAACATTAATATCCTCCGGGATCTTCAAAGATGATCCTAAGTTAGCCAATGCATCACCTTCTGTATTTTCTTCCCTCGGTACCTGTGTCAAACTGAAGGAAACAAAGGAGAGTGCCAATTCTTTGACTATCTCTAAATATTTGGTTAGCTTTTCACCTTTAACAACATAGGATCCATTAAAGTGGTTTGTAATTAACAATGAATCTACATGTACATCAAGATACCTGATCCCCATATGCTTAGCAATTTGCAAACCAGCAATTAAGGCTTCATATTCAGCCTCATTGTTAGTGGTTTGGAACTCACAAGCTATAGAGTGGGGTATTATGTCCCCCTGTGGCGATTTTAGTAGTATTCCAAGCCCTGTGCCTTTGACATTTGAGGATCCATCAGTATAGAGTATCGAAGGATCCTTGGTCTCCTCTAGCTGCTGGACTTCTAACTCAGCTTCTTTTTGTAAATCACTACTGAAATCAGCCACAAAGTCGGTTAATGCTTGGGATTTGATGGCTGTCCTAGGCTCATATCTTATATCATAGGCACTAAGCTTCACTGCCCACTTAGCCATCCTTCCTGACATCTCTGGTTTCCTGAGGACATTCTTAATTGGAAAATTAGTTTTAACAACAATAACATGAGTTTCAAAATAATGTCTCAACTTAGTAGATGCCATAATTAATGCAAGAATAAGCTTTTCAAGGTGTGAATACCTGGATTTGGCATCAAGTAAACTTTTACTTACATAATAGACAGGATGTTGTGTACCTTCGTGATCCTTAACAAGGACGGCACTTACTGCTTTTGAGGATACCACAAGATATAAGGATAACACATCGCCTTTTTCTGGTTTCATCAAGGCCGGGGCTGAGGATAGGTAATCTTTGAGAGCTCTTAAGGCATTTTCATGCTTCTCAGTCCACTCAAATTTCTTGTTCTTCCTTAGGATATCATAGAATTCTTTGCACTTCTCTGAGGATTTGGATATAAATCTGTTCAAAGCTGCTATCCTGCCTGTTAGCCTTTGGACATCCTTAGCATTGGTAGGGGACTTGATGTTTATTATTTCTTTGATTTGTTCTGGACTGGCTTCAATGCCTCTCTTTGTCACCATATATCCTAAGAATTTACCTGCTTTAACACCAAAGTGACATTTTGAAGGATTAAGTTTCATGTTATATTTGTCAAGGATATCGAATGCTTCCTCCAAGTCCCTTAGGTGATCCTCAGCTTTTATGGATTTTACCACCATATCATCTATGTAAACCTCCATAGTTTGTCCAATCTGATCCTTGAACATCATATTCACCAGCCTTTGATATGTTGCACCTGCATTTCTTAGTCCGAACGGCATAGCAATATAGCAGTATATACCAGTTGGAGTCATGAAGGCTGTATCCTCTTGATTGGATGGTTCCATTTGGATTTGTTGAAATCCAGATGAAGCATCCATAAAAGTTAACAGTTCATGACCCGCAGTTGCATCCACCATGGAGTCAATGTGGGGTAATGGGAAAGGATCCTTGGGACATGCCTTATTTAAATCGGTAAAATCGACACATACCCTCCACTTTCCGTTTTTCTTTTGAACAACAACCACATTAGCCAACCATCTTGGATACTTGACCTCTCTAATCATACCTGCCCGGAGTAATTTCTCTACTTCCTCCTGGATAATGGCATTTCTTTCTGGTGCAAATTTCCTTCGCCTTTGATGGATTGGTTTGAAGGACCTATCGATGCCAAGTTTGTGAGTAATTACATCTTTAGATATGCCTGTCATGTCTTCGTGTTTCCATGCAAAGGTAGTCTTTCTCCTTTTGAGGAAGGATATGAGGTCTTCTTTCATTTTTCCAAGGATCCCTGATCCGATATAGATTTTGGATTCAGGATCATGAGGATCCATGAGGATATCTACCACATCCTGCTCTCTTGCCTCCAAGACATCCCTTGGAGGATACTTTGATTGCTATTGCTCCCTTGACTTCGAGGCTGGTTTCATCGATGAAGTATAGCAATTCTTAGCCTCCTGCTGATCACTATCAATCTTGACTATTCCCCAAGGACTAGGGAGCTTCACACATTGATGGTAAGTAGATGGGACTGCCTTCATATCGTGTATCCAAGGCCTGCCAAGGATAACATTACAACAAGATAAATAGTCAATAACACAAAATTTTTTATAAGAATGTTGGCCTTCGATGTATATTGGGAGCTTAATGTCCCCCAGGGTATTCTTAGTTTCGCCACTAAATCCCACAAGCACGGAGGATCTTGGTATGATGTCGGATTCAGGGATGTTCATCTTCTTGAGAACATCTAGCTGGATAATGTTCACAGAGCTTCCTCCATCTATAAGGATCCTGCGAACTAAATGGTTAGAAATAAAAAGAGTGATAACCAAACCATCATGATGAGGATCCTGGATGTCAGCACGATCATCCTCATCAAAAGTTATAACTTTTCCTTCGGAGACACTGGATGTTCGAATGGGTCTATCTCCATTATCCATCTTGGTTTCCTTCGCATGTCTTTTGGCTACGGAGAAGGATGTTCCACAAATGTCTGATCCTCCAGATATAAAATTTATTACTTGTGCATCTGCTGGAGGGGCCGGAGCTTTCTCAGGGATCCTTTCAGGATCCTGAGTCCTTGACTTTTTTCTACCCAACAATTCTTTTAGATGTCCCTTGCTAAACAAGTATCCAATTTCCTTTCTTAGTGCAATGCATTCTTCTGTGAGATGCCCAAAATCTTTATGGTATGCACACCACTTTGATTTATCCTTAGTTGCAGCTGGCCTATCATTTTTTCTGGGCCATCTAGCTTTATCACCTAAATTCTGCATCGCAAGGATTAGTTCATTGTTATCAACGGAAAAACAATATTCAGAAATTGGAGGGTAATCCTCATCATCCTCCTCTTGTTCAACAGCATGCACATTCTGGTTATCAGATCTATTATAGGATCTGAACTTGTTCTTGAATGAGGATCCTTGCTTCTCTTGCTTTGAGGATCCTGCTAACCTCTCCTGGATCCTTTTGTCATCCTCTAGCCGGATGAACCTAAGGGCCCGGGTTCTTACCTCATCTAAGCTCCTGCATGGTGTCATAACAAGATCATCATAGAACAATGAATCCCTAAGCAATCCCATTTGGAAGGCCTCCACAGCCGTGGCTATATCCAAGTTGGGAATGTCTAAGGATTCTTTACTAAATTTAGTGATATAATCCCTTAATGATTCATTATGACCCTGGGTTACCCTATATAGATCACTAGTTAATCGTTCAAATTTTCTACTAGAAGAAAACTGATTATTAAATAGGTTAACTAGATTAGCAAATGAGGTAATAGAGTAGGGAGGAAGACTTAGCAGACATTTGAGAGCTAATCCAGTAAGAGTGGATCCGAATCCCTTGCACAGGCATGCTTCCTTTAACCTTTCTGGGATTGGATTGATCTCCATCCTTTCCCTGTATTGAGCTATGTGTTCCTCAGGATCCGTTGAACCATCATACAGCTTCATGGTTGGCACATGGAACCTTTTGGGTATCTCAGCATCACAAATTGGTGGTGCAAAACGAGATATCTTATGGCTTCCATCTGCAATCTCTGGGATAGGTTTGACCACTCCTGGAACACTTGATATCATATCCTTCAACTTTTGCAACTCTTTGGCCATGGCATGGTTGATACCTGGATCCTGCATAAGGCCATGGTTAGTAGTATAAGAATTATTAAAAGTGTTACCTCCCGCTGGATTCAAATTAGGAAGAATGGATGTTAATCCATATTGCTGGGGCTCTGGAATGACCGATGGACCAGTAGAAGCAATGGTTTGCATTGGAATGAAATCCCCCTGATGGATGTCGGAACTTCCTGATTGCAAACTTCTTAAGGATCCTGGCATCTGGAAGGATCCCTGAAACTGTGGGTATCCTTGTACCTGGGAGGATCCTTGAACCTGGGAGGATCCTGGGACATAGGAGGATCCTTGAACTTGGGAGGATCCTGGAGCATAGGAGGATCCTTGAACTTGGGAGGATCCTTGAACATAGGAAGATCCTTGAACCTGGGAGGATCCTTGAACCTGGGAGGATCCTTGAAACGGCCAGTACCCTTGAATCTGCTGCGCTCCCGAGTATCCTCCTGAGCTTGGAAAGGATCCTATATGCTGAGGATGGGATCCTGATGGTTGAAAGTGTAACCCTGAAGCCTAAGTCATTGCTGATGACCCGTAATGCACTCCTTTTGGTCCTCCAACATATTGAACGTCTGGAACCGCTGAAGGCTGAGAAGTTATAACCGGAGTGTCAAAACTCAAAGATCTGGGCATTAGTGGGGAATGATCCTCTGCCGATCTCTTTTGTTTCTTGATGTCTCCAATTTCTCTAAGGATTCTTTCATTGGTCTTATCCTGCTGCTGGATATGCTCCTTCATCTGCAAAATCAGAGTAAACAAGTCACTAGTAGTAGGAGTATAAGAAGTAGAAGAAGTTGGAGGTTTGGAGAAAATGGGAGTTGGTTTCTTCTCAACATTTTTCTAAGATCCAGCAGGTGGTGGAGGCAAAGGTGGAATGCCCTGAGATGAATTGACTGCAGACATTGCAGTAGAGGTATTCTTCAATGATGAAGCCATGTATTTGTATGCAATGAACCGGAATGATCACCAACAGAAAAACTTCTTAGGAATGAAGCACCAATTGCCCCACGGTGGGCGCCAAACTGTTTTGGTCAAAAAAATCTGATGAGGATAATGCAACCAAACTCTCTGTTACGGGGTTTGATGCTTGAATTACTTTGTAGCAGTAAGGATCACTATGAAAAATAAATAACAAGTGACACAAGGTTTATACGGGGAAAAAGCCCTTGATCAAGAGTTGATCTCCGGCACAAAAAACACCGGGTGATGGAAACTACCGATCACCAAGCTCAAATAAATCAGTAAATGTTTACAACTTCGGATAGTAACGAGCTAGGTACAAGGATCACTATGGTGAAATGTGTAAAAGTGAGTGAAAACTGTTAAGTGTTTGTCGAAAGCTTCAAGAGTGCAACTGTACGAGAGTGTGTGTAGCTGAAAATGGCTAAGTGTTCTAATTACTAGCTCGTCACCCCTTAAAAATAGAAGTTAACTATGCTAACAAACTATCCGACTTTTGTGCCATGCTCCCACGTTCTCCACAACGTCCATTTCCCGTCAAACGTGTGCGAAATACCCGTGGAATATTCCATAGTAACGTTGCCAAGACCAAGTCAAGCTTGTTACTCCTGCAAAATAATACGAGATACAAACAAACAATCATTAGTATGAGGATCCTTAAGGTGATCCATGATCCTGATCCTGAAGCTCTTCTGAGGATCACTGTCTGTCACAGAAGTAAGGATCATTTATTAGGATAACAAATAAGGATCACTAATTGTTAGAAAATCCTCCCCTAACAATAGGCATGCTTCTTTTCACCTCTCCGGGATGGGATTGATCTCCATCCTTTCTCTGTATTGAGCTACATGTTCTTCTGGATCCGTTGAGCCATCATATAGCCTCATGGTTGGTATTTGAAACCTCTTTGGAATTTCTGCATCACAAATAGGTGGTGCAAAACGAGATATCTTGTGGCTTCCATCTGGGATTTCAGGAATGGGCTTAACCACTCCTGGAATGCTAGATATCATATCCTTCAGTTTCTGTAATTCCCTAGCCATAGCTTGGTTGATACCTGTATCCTGCACAAAGCCATGGTTAGCATTATAAGAATTATTCAAAGTGTTACCTCCTGAAGGATTCAAGTTTGGAATTCCAGATGTGAATCCATATTGACGGGATTCTGGTATAACTGAGGGACCAGAGGAAGCAATAGTCTGCATTGCGATGAAGTCTCCTAGATGAATATCTGAACTTCTGGGTTGTACACTCCTTAAGAATCCTTGATCCTGAAAGATGTTGGATCCTTGATGCGCCGTGACTGCGGGTCTTGGAGGATAATCCATGGATCCGTAAACCTGAGGCGAGGATCCTTGAACCTGGAAGGAGGATCCTTGAACCTGAGAGGATCCCTGAACCTGAGAGGAGGATCCTTGAACCTGAGAGGAGGATCCTAAAGGCTGGAAAGAGGATCCTGAAGGCTGGAAGTAGGATCCTTGAGCCCGAGTCATTGCCGATGATCCAGAACGCATTCCTGTTGATCCACCCTGGTACTGGACCTCTGGAGCTGTAGAGTGCTGGGAAGTTATGACAGGAGTGTCGAAATTCAGTGACCTCGGCAACAAAGGAGAGTGATCCTCCGCTGATCTCTTCAATTTTTTGATGTCATCAATCTCCCTGTTAGGGGTGGATTTCTAAATGACCCGTGATCCTCAAATATTATCCTGTTTGGTGATCCTTACTTCTGTGTCAGTTAGTGATCCTCAGAAGTGCGTCAGGATCAGGATCATGGATCATCCTAAGGATCCTTATACTAATGATTGTTCACTTTGAATTCGTAACTGTTTTGCAGGAATATCAATTGGGACTTGGTCTTGGCGATATTTCTGGAGAATATACTAAGTCTATTCCGCACGTGCTTGGTCAGAAATGGACGTTGTGGAGTCGTGGAGGACTTGCACCATTTGCGGATAGTTTGTTATTTAGATTTTTACTAGATTTAAATGGGGTAGCGAGCTAATTAGACAACACTTTTGCTATTTTTGGCTACACACACTCTTGCAACCGCTCACAACAGCTCTCGTTCATTCACTTAGCAATTTCATACACTTTTTACACATTACACTATAGTGATCCTTGTATTTAGCTCGCTATCATCCGAAGTTGTAACACATTACTTGTTTAATTTGAGTTGGTGATCGGTAGTTTCCATCACCCGGGGTTTTTTGTGCCGGAGATCAACTCTTGATCAAGGGCTTTTTCCCCGTATAAACCTTGTGTCACTTGTTATTTATTTTTCATAGTGATCCTTATTGCTATAAACCAATTCAAGCATCATACCCCTTAACAGAGAGTTTGGTTACATTATCCTCGTCTGATTTTTTGACCAAAATAGTTTGGCGCCCACCGTGGGGCAATTGGTGCTTCATTTCTAAGAAATTCTCATCTTTGTGATCATTCCGGTTCATTGCATACGAGCAGATGGCTTCATCATCAAAGAATACCTCCAGTGCGATGTCTGCAGTCAATTTATCCCAGGACATTCCACCTTTGCCTCCACCACCTTCTGGACCTCAGAAAAATGCCGAGAAGAAACCAACTCCCATTTTCTCAAAACCTCCAACTTCTTCTGCTTCTTATACTCCTACTACTAGTGACTTGTTTACTCTGATTTTGCAGATGAAGGAGCATATCCAGCAGCAGGACAAGACCAATGAAAGGATCCTTAAAGAAATTGGAGACATCAAGAAACAGAAGAGATCGGCAGAGGATCATTCCCCACTAATGCCCAGATCTTTGAATTTTGATACTCCGGTTATAACTTCTCAGCCTTCAGCGGTTCCAGACGTTCAATATGTTGGAGGACCAAAAGGAGTGCATTACGGGTCATCAGCAATGACTCAGGCTTCAGTGTTACACTTTCAACCATTAGGGTCCCATCCTCAGCATATAGGATCCTTTGCAAGCTCAGGAGGATACTCGGGAGCGCAGCAGATTCAAGGGTGCTGGCCGTTTCAAGGATCCTCCCAAGTTCAAGGATCCTCCTATGTTCCAGGATCCTCCCAAGTTCAAGGATCCTCCTATGTTCCAGGATCCTCCCAGGTCCAAGGATACTCACAGTTTCAAGGATCCTTCCAGATTCCGGGATCCTTAAGGAGTTTGCAATCAGGAAGTTCCGACATCCATCAGGGAGATTTCATTCCAATGCAAACCATTGCTTCTACTGGTCCATCGGTATCAATCATGCCATGGCCAGAGAATTGCAAAAGTTAAAGGACATGATATCAAGTGTCCCAGGAGTGGTCAAGCCTATCCCAGAGATTGCAGATGGGAGCCACAAGATATCTCGTTTTGCACCACCAATCTGTGATGCTGAGATACCCAAGAGGTTCCATGTGCCTACCATGAAGTTGTATGATGGTTCAACGGATCCTGAGGAACACATAGCTCAATACAGGGAAAGGATGGAGATCAATCCCATCCCAGAAAGGTTAAAGGAAGTGTGTCTGTGCAAGGGATTTGGATCCACTCTTACTGGATCGGCTCTTAAATGGCTGCTAAGTCTTCCTCCTTACTCTATTACCTCATTCGCTAATCTAGTTAACCTATTTAATAACCAGTTTTCTTGTAGTAGGAAATTTGAGCGTTTAACTAGTGATCTGTATAGGATAACCCAGGGTCATAATGAATCATTAAGGGATTATATCACTAAATTTAGTAAAGAATCCTTAGATATTCCTAACCTGGACATAGCTACGGCTGTTGAAGCCTTTAAAATGGGACTGTTTAGGGATTCGTTATTCTATGATGATCTTGTTATGACACCATGCAGGAACCTAGATGAGGTAAGGACCCGGGCCCTTAGGTTCATCCGGCTAGAGGATGACAAAAGGATCCAGGAGAGGTTAGCAGGATCCTCAAAGCAAGAGAAGCAAGGATCCTCATTCAGGAACAACAAGTTCAGATCTTATAATAAATCCGATAACCAGAATGTGCATGCTGTTGAACAAGAAGAGGATGATGAGGATTATCCTCCAATTTCTGAATACTGTTTTTCTGTTGATAACAATGAACTAATCCTTGTGATGCAGAATTTAGGTGATAAAGCTAGATGGCCCAGAAAAAATGATAGACCAGCTGCAACTAAAGATAAGTCCAAGTGGTGTGCATACCATGAAGATTTTGGGCATCTCACAGAAGAATGCATCGCATTGAGAAAAGAAATTGGATACTTGTTGAGCAAGGGGCACTTGAAAGAATTATTGGGGAGAAAAAAGTCAAGGACTCAGGATCCTGAAAGGATCCCAGAGAAAGCTCCAGCCCCTCCAGCAAATGCACAAATTATAAACTTTATATCTGGAGGATCAGACATTTGTGGAACATCCTTCTCTGCAGCCAAAAGACATGCGAAGGAAACCAAGATGGATAATGGAGAAAGACCCATTCGAACATCCAGTGTCTCCGAGGGAAAAGTTATAACTTTTGATGAGGATGATCGTGTTGACATCCAGGATCCTCATCATGATGGTTTCGTTATCACTCTTTTTATTTCTAACCATTTTGTTCGCAGGATCCTTATAGATGGAGGAAGCTCTGTGAACATTTTCCAGCTTGATGTTCTCAAGAAGATGAATATCCCTGAATCCAACATCATACCAAGATCCTCTGTGCTCGTGGGATTCAGTGGCGAGACTAAGAATACTCTGGGGGACATTAAACTCCCAATCTATATCGAAGGCCTACATTCTTACCAAAAGTTTTGTGTTATTGACTGTTTATCTTGTTGTAATGTTATCCTTGGCAGGCCTTGGATACATGACATGAAGGCAGTCCCATCCACTTATCATCAATGTGTGAAGCTTCCTAGTCCTTGGGGAATAGTGAAGATTGATAGTGATGAGCAAGAGGCTAAGAACTGCTACACCTCATCAATGAAACCAGCATCAAAGTCTAGGGAGCAATAGCAATCAAAGTGTCCTCCAAGGGATGTCTTGGAGGCAAGAGAATAGGATATAGTAGAAATCGTTATGGATCCTGATGATCCTGAATCTATAGTTTATATAGGATCAGGGATCCTTGGCGAAATGAAGGAAGACCTCATATCCGTCGTCAAAAGGAGAAAGACTACCTTTGCATGGAAACACGAAGACATGACAGGTATATCTAAAGATGTAATCACTCACAAACTTGGCATTGATAGGTCCTTCAAACCAATCCATCAAAGGAGAAGGAAATTTGCACCAGAAAGAAATGCCATTATCCAGGAGGAGGTAGAGAAATTACTCCGAGCAGGTATGAATAGAGAGGTCAAGTATCCAAGATGGTTGGCCAATGTGGTTGTTGTTCAAAAGAAAAACGGAAAGTGGAGGGTATGTGTCGATTTTACCGATTTAAATAAGGCATGTCCCAAGGATCCTTTCCCATTACCCCACATTGACTCCATGGTGGATGCAACTGCGGGTCATGAACTGTTAACTTTTATGGATGCTTCGTCTGGATTTCAACAAATTCAGATGGAACCATCCGATCAAGAGGATACAGCCTTCATGACTCCTACTGGTATATACTGCTATATTGCTATGCCATTCGGACTAAGAAATGCAGGTGCAACTTATCAAAGGCTAGTGAATATGATGTTCAAGGATCAGATTGGACAAACTATGGAGGTTTACATAGACGATATGGTGGTAAAATCAATAAAGGCTAAGGATCACCTAAGAGACTTGGAGGAAGCATTCAATATCCTTGATAAAGATAATATGAAGCTTAATCCTTCAAAATGTCACTTTGGTGTTAAAGCAGGTAAATTCTTAGGATATATGGTGACAAAGAGAGGCATTGAAGCCAGTCCAGAACAAATCAAAGCAATAGTGAACATCAAGTCCCCTACCAATGCTGAGGATGTTCAGAGATTAACAGGCAGGATTGCAGCTTTAAATAGATTCATATCCAAATCCTCAGAAAAGTGCAAGGAATTCTATGATATCCTAAGGAAGAACAAGAAATTCGAGTGGACTGAGAAGCATGAAAGTGCCTTAAGAGCTCTTAAGGATTACCTATCCTCGGCCCCGGCTTTAATGAAACCAGAAAAAGGAGATGTGTTATCCTTATATCTTGCGGTATCCTCAAAAGTAGTAAGTGCCGTCCTTGTTAAGGATCATGAAGGTACACAACATCCTGTCTATTATGTATGTAAGAGTTTACTTGATGCTGAATCCAGGTATTCACACTTAGAAAAACTTATCCTTGCATTAATTATGGCATCTACCAAATTAAGACATTATTTTGAAACTCATGTTATTATCGTCAAAACTAATTTTCCAATCAAGAATGTCCTCAGGAAACCTGAAATGTCAGGAAGGATGGCTAAGTGGGCAGTGAAGCTTAGTGCATCTGATATAAGATATGAGCCCAGGACAGCCATTAAATCCCAAGCATTAGCTGACTTTGTGGCAGATTTCAGTAGTGATTTACAAAAGGAAGTTGAATTAGAAGTCCAGCAGCTAGAAGAGACCAAGGATCCTTGGATACTCTACACTGATGGATCCTCAAACATCAAGGGAAGAGGGCTTGGAATACTACTAAAATCGCCACAGGGGGACATAATACCCCACTCTATAGCTTGTGAGTTCCAAACCACTAACAATGAGGCTGAATACGAAGCCTTGATAGCTGGCTTGCAAATCGCTAAGCATATGAGGATCAGGTATCTTGAGGTACATGTAGATTCTTTGTTAATCACTAATCACTTTAATGGATCCTATGCTGTTAAAGGGGAAAAGCTAATCAAATATCTGGAGTTAGTCAAAGAATTGGCACTCTCTTTTGTATCCTTTAGTTTGACGCAGGTACCAAGGGAAGAGAATGCAGAGGCAGATGCACTAGCCAATTTAGGATCATCCTTGAAGATCCCGGAGGATATCAAGATCACTATTATCCATATCCTGACCCCGGATATCGAGGATCATGTGACTATGGAGATAGGGGAGGATTCTGCAATCACCCCTAGTGATGATAATCAATCCCATTCAGGATCATGGATCCTCCCAATCATGAGATACTTACAACATGGAGAGATTCCTACAGGAGAAAACCCTAGGGCTTTCAAAATTAAGGTATCTCAATTCACAATTTTAAATAATATGTTGTATAGACGATCTCTTGCAGGACCATACTTAAGATGCATTGAGGATCCTGAAATCCAAGAAGTTTTAAAAGACTTCCATGAAGGAGATTGTGGAAACCACACTGGGGGCAGGGCTTTATTCTCAAGGATCCTGAGGACAGGATACTACTGGCCAACCATGAAGAGAGATGTTGTGGAGTATGCTAAGAGATGTGATCCTTGTCAGAGACACAGCAATATCCTTCACCAACCAGCTGAATTTTTGCATCCTATATCCTCCTCTTGGCCATTTATGAGATGGGGTATGGATATAGTTGGTAAGCTCCCTAAGGCACCTGGTGGAAAAGTATTCATGCTTGCTATGGCTGATTACTTCTCCAAGTGGATAAAGGCTGAAGCTTTTGCCCAAGTCAGAAAAAAGGAAGTTATATCCTTCATTAAAAGAAATATTATAACTAGATTCGGTATCCCTTCTGAAATTATATGTGATAATGGTTCCCAATTCATTGGGGGCAGAACCACTAACTTTTGTGACAGTTAGGGGATTAAGATGATAACATCAACACCAGTCCACCCACAAGCTAATGGTCAGGCAGAATCCTCCAATAAGATCATCATCAACAATTTGAAGAAGAAGCATGGATCCAAGAAAGGGAAATGGGCAGAAGAATTACCTTATGTGCTCTGGGCTGATAGGACAACTCCTAAGAATGCTACAAGCCAAACTCCATTCTCTTTGGTATTTGGGGCAGAATCAGTGATCCCTACAGAAATGGTGGTTCCAACTGCTAGAACCAGTATTCGTGATCCTGAGGAAAATGATGAGAACTTGGTTCAAGACCTGGATACTATAGAAGAAATCAGAGATTTGGCAAGGATAAGGATGGCCAGTTATCAGCAAAGAATGGCCGGTGCCTACAACAAAAATGTTAGGATCAGGAAATTCCAAGTTGGTGATATGGTACTAAGGAAAGCATTTCAGAATACCACCAATCCTGCTGATGGAAAGTTGGCACCAAAATGGGAAGGCCCTTACTTGATTGAAGCTGAGGCAGGAAAGGGGGCATATCGATTGCTAACAATGGAAGGTGACTTACTACCAAGAGCTTGGAATGCTGTCCATTTGAAGAGATATTTCATGTGATAAGGATCCATGATCCTCACATGATAAACATCCTTAAAGGATCCTTAAAGCACAGATGATCCTCATTTTTTGTAACATTCTAACCTTAAACTATTTCATTTCCTTACTTTCTCACATAAGGATAAGGATCTTGCATCCTTTATCCCCATTTCACGAGATTTTGAGTTTTGAAGGTTCAGGTACTCTTAGCAAAAGTATGATTATCCACACAAGCAACCAGTTACTTGGGTTTGACCCCAGTTGTTTGGGTTTAACCCCAGTTCCGCCAGTAGCGCACGATGATCCTGGTATAGTTCATGGCAGTGGGACCAGTACTCGTTTTAGGGGCTGATAATTCCATTGTACTGGCTATACCTAGGATCCTACGTATAATGGTAGACGTACCATACATCCGTTCTTAAGGTTTCTAGCGTTTTCACGTTAGCTAAGGTTTTGGCATTTTCATGCCACTAAGTTTGGATAGTCGCCAGTTAGGGCCATACTCCAGTTAACATACGATCCTTGGGCTTGTCCCCAGTTATCCTTTGGGCTTGTCCCCAGTTGCTAACCTTTATCTTATAATGGCTTAGTCCCAAGTTATGTTTTATTTCAGGTTTTTGAAGTTAAACAACCAAGGATCCTTGATCCTTACCTTTTACTAAGGTTTGTTCTGTGATTATCCTGGTTATAATAATATTAAGAGTTAGGATCCTAACTTGGATCCTCAGGTATGATCCTTAACTATTTTGATTTTATTCATTGATTATTTGAATAACCCTAATACTTTGACAACTGAACTTATGATCCTTAAAATATACCACTTTTTGGAATTTTTCAACTATAGGATATTTGATCCTGCATTATATCCTAAGTTTTTATCTAAGTTGCTCAACTTTTCTTACTCAGACAAGTGTAAATCAAAACAATTGAAAAATAAAATAACAACAAGGATATCAACACAAGATAAGCCAAAAAAGATTAAGGTTATTTTATTAACAAAAGTTTAACCATCAAAGGTTGTCAAAATTACCTACTCCGAGCATCTACCAGCAATACGTGGCCCGTCCGCTGGGGTAGGTAAAGGGTGTCCATTGTCTAAAGGTCTTAGTAGTGCAGGAATTAAAAAGATGGCAGGATCACAATGGCTTCATCCTCCAAATAGAGGATCCCTCCACCAGTTGTAATCCAACCTATTGTCCAAAGGATCATTCATGATCCTTAACCCTAATAGCTATTGTTTAGTTATTACAGACCATCATTGTTTTAAAAACATCACAACCACAAAAAACTACTACCAAATTTAAAAATTGGGCTCCGGCTACGTCTAAGAATGTCCATCATCGCCCAATTGTGCAGCCTACACCTTCGCTGCATCCTCGTCCCCTCCAGCTTCGGTATCCTTAACCTGATCCTTCCCGCTACCTCCAGCCTCGATCGCCAAAACCTCCTCAGCCTCCTCATCATCTTCAAGATCAGCCAACCTCGCTTTCTAGCCCTCAACATCCCAGCTGCTTCTGTCGAAGTTAGGATCTTGAGCTTCCTGGGCCATCTTTAGTTTTGTCTGATACATTGTGATGGCAGCAGAGACCTTTGCACCTTCTATGAGATCATGCTTCTCATAATCGATGTCGATCAGAATTTTAGCTGTCTTAGTCTTGGCATCTTGAAGGGCTTTTTCAAGATCAGCAATCTTAAGGTCCTTAAGCACTGCAACTTGTTGGAGGTCAGCAATCTTCTTATCCAGCTCCTCGACGCTTCCCACATAATCTTCAATCTCAGCAAATTTCTGCAAAGAAAAAGACAAAGCAGTTCAAGATCAGGTGATCCTCAAATGAATAGGATACCTAGGCAGAATTGGTGATCCTCACGTCATTGAAGTATTCAAGGAACTGGTGGCGGATCAGTGGTAGGCCTTGTAGGTCCTCTGTGTCAGAAGTTTTCCTCTTCTTGCCACCCCTTCCTTTAGTGGGTGCCTTGGGAATGGAGATGCTAGGACTGGTAGTGGCCCTCTTCTTCCTGGATCGAACAACATCAAGGTCGGCCGTGTTGAATTGGGAGGCAGGCTTGGAAGATTTTCCGGCACCTACACATTTAAAGCAAGATAAGTATCCTTATCCTATTTCAATATAACTATTTATTTTAATATTCAACTATACAAAAAGCAGGATACTTACTTGACATAGTGATGGAACCTGAGGATACTACTTGTGAGTCTTGGGTGTCTATCTTGAATGACCTTATTTCAGGATCAAGCCTCCAAAAAGCAGCAAGCCTATCCTTGGTTGTGGGTGTTGTGATGAGGTGCGAAACAGAGATAGCTGCATAACACAAGACAAAAAGGGGTTAATGATCCTTTCACAAGAGCAGGGTTACCTGGTGATCCTTTTCAGGATCCTCTATCCTACCATTGGTGGACCACTTCCTGGGTAAATGCTTTCCGTTTGGAATGGTATCCCTCCTAACAAAGAAGAAGCGTCATTTCCAATTTGTGTCATTCTTGGTAGCTTTAAAAATGGGATGTTCTTCGCCGGGTTTTCGCTTAAACAGATATCGATGTGATCCAAACGTCGTGAGATCATACATCTGTGTCAGCTCTGACATTCCTAAATCAACCCCTTCCTGCTCTATGATCCTCTCCAGGGTATACAAGACCCTCCAAATCATCGGCATAGCTTGGATGTAAGAGATGCCGGTAAGGGAAAAGAAGGATTGTGTAAAGTCTGGAAAGGGATAGCTGTATCCTATGGTGAATGGAGTAACTGGAAAGGTAGTTTTTCTCTTTTTTGATGTACGGGTTTGAATGACCTGTCAATGCCAAGCTTATGAGTAATTATATCTTTAGAGATACCTGTCATGTCTTCGTGCTTCCAGGCAAAGGTAGTTTTTCTCTTCTTTAGGAAGGATACTAGATCCTGTTCAATTTCATTGAGGATACCGGATCCTATGAAGACTTTGGATTCAGGGTCCTGAGGATCCATCAGGATATCTTTCACATCTTGTTCTCTTACCTCCAGGACATCTCTTGGAGGATGCTTTAATTGCTATTGCTCCCTGGGTCTTGAGGTTGGTTTCATCGATGAAGTATAGCAATTCTTAGCTTCTTGTTGGTCACTTTCAATCTTCAACACCCCCCCATGGACTAGGAAGCTTTACACATTGATGATATGTAGAAGGGACTGCCTTCATGTCATGTATCCATGGCCTGCCAAGGATAACATTGCAACAGGATAAGCAATCTATAACACAAAATTTCTGATAAGAATGAAGTCCTTCTATGTAAATGGGAAGTTTAATGTCCCCCAATGTGTTCTTAGTTTCTCCACTGAATCCTATAAGAACCGAGGATCTAGGGACAATATCCGATTCAGGGATGTTCATTTTCTTGAGGACATCAAGCTGAATGATGTTTACTGAGCTT
>JARYGA010048307.1:0-20726 GCA_030545235.1 Helianthus tuberosus | reverse complement strand
ATATTTTATGTGTACAAAATTAATTTTCTGAATTTATTGGGCTTCCGTGCGACACAAATGCAAACGTGGATTTAAAAACGCGATGGTAGGAGACGGCGAACGGCGCCTTTTACGCGAGATTTTTACCATTAGCAACGCGCGAATGCGACTACAACGGATACCAACATTATTTTGCTCGAAATATTATTTTACTAGGCTACGGTGATTTCGGTTTTGACAACGGGTCTCGTAGGATTTACGGGCCACTTACACACGGGGATTGAGCTTGTGGGCCCTGGGCCCAAGCCCAACACCCACAGCCTAAACCTACACATAAAGATTTTTGGCTATCAAAATCTTATAAAAATCCTACAAAATCTATTAAAGATTTGGAAATCTCAACAAGATCTATATTAGATCTAAAAATCTCAGCCAAATCTTCCAAAATCTCTACAAGAGATTTGTGCCTCCAAGATTTGAAACCATAAAATCTTAAGAGATTTTAACCCTAAAGAAAATGCAAGTGACCTGAATGTAAGTTATATACATGAAAGGTAATAAAACTCTCTATCTCTATTTATACACATACACACTTCATACATTGCACACACAAACACAGACATATGTCTGTGTCTCTTCCTCTCTCTCGAATATAGTTGCAGGCAACAACAAAATAGCCAAACACCCTCATCTTTTGGCTGCACATTCATACATACACAAGAAAAGGATATTTCTTCTTCTTCATGACACAAACCAACAACTCATCACCCCCACACCCAACCGACACATACCCCCCCCTCATCTCGATGACATACCGGACCACCACCACCGTCTGGTGGTGGTGTGCGGCGGTGCAATAGAGACAGAAAGAGAGAGGCACCGAGGAGAGAGAGAGAGAAACGGCGAGGAGAGAGAGAGGACCGGAGGTGGTGGTGGTGAGCGGCGGACCGACAGTCGGTTCTGTTATCCGGTGGTTCATGTCTGTAACCAACAAATTTCACTAGTTTTCCGGCGGTCCTTGCTTTGGTCCGATGGGTTTTCTGTTTGGGAGTCCCGGGTTGGGTCGGATTTGTGACGAGTCTGTCGGGTGACGTTGTGGTTCGGGTCTCGGGTCACAGCTGGGCTCGGGTCAGCAGGGGTGCAGGCTCCTTCATCTCAGTTTTGGTTCAAGCGGGTCAGACAGTTCGTGTACGGGTTAAACCCAGTTGACTCGGTCAACACCCGAGTCAACTCGGGTCAACAGCAGGTCAACACAGTCAAAGCAGTCAAGCTGCTTCGGTTCGGGTTCCGGGTCAGCGGGTTCGAGTTTTGGTTCAGCTCATCCGGCTCAGTCAACAGGAAGGTTCGGGTCAGTTTTGTATACGATTCAGTCAACTCAGCGAGTCAACTCAGTTGACTCGGTTAACTCAGCAAGTTGACTCGGTCAACTCAACCGAGTCAACTCGGTCAACAGCAGTGAGTCAGCTCAGATGGTTCGGTTCGGGTCAAGCGGTTCGTTCAGACGGCTCAGTTTCGGTTTCAGTTGACTCGGTCAAACCGAGTCAACTCAGTCAAACTCAGTCAACACAGCGAGTTGACTCGGTCAGCTCGACATATCGACTCGAATAAGGGGTAAAGATTTTACGGCGTTACTATTTCGTGTTTAATACTTTTAACCCATTACGTAAAAACGAGCTCGAACCGAAACAAAATGGTGAACCGATAGTTAAAGTATACATTGATTTATTATTTGGTTTATATAAATTTGATTATACGTAAATGTTGATAGAATATTGATTGAGTTTTGAAATAAAACGACAACTTGTGTTGTCGGGGCCGTCCAAAAATAGAGGAAACTCTGCCCGTTTTTCGAGAAACACCCTTAAACACGACATGTATTATTTTTCAATAACAACGCTTAATGGAATTCGAGTCCATAATATTTCAAACCATGATAATCCCAAACGCTGTTACAAATAAATATAATGTTATATTTATTTCGAACGTCGTCAACTCGTATACTTTTACAAAATAAATATAGTTATATATTTATTCTAGATGTCGTACAACGCGAAATCTTTTACAAAAATAAATATGGTTTATATTTATTTTCAAACATAACAACTCGACGATTTCTTTATAAAATAAATATAACTCTTCATATTTATTTTATACGCCTAGACGGCATATACGTGTATTTTCGGCAAATATACACAAGACGTGATATATATAATACAAGTTATTATATATTATTTTCATACGAAACGCAATATACGATACGAGTTTGTTATATGATATTTTCATAGAAATATTCTTTTATACACATATGACTACTCGAGACGGCTAACACACCTACAACGATATATTTATATATTTTTATATAAATATTTATTCATTTTTAAGTCTCCCGGAAACTAAGTCTTTTTCAAGACTTATTAAATTGCTACTGACATTAAACGAGACTTAACAAGTTTAACTTAATCATTTTTTTTATTAAGTTAACAATTTACCGTTGAATCGTCCGATTAACGATTCGGTAGAGCTCGATGGCACGTAGTTTAAATACTGCGTTTATTTAGAAACTTATTAGATATTCCGTGTTAGGAATATTGTAGAATGCACGCTAGCAAGTCAACTCTTGGAAACGACTTCACGAAGTCGTAAATTAGCTAGCTTTGCACAGGAATATTCAGGCGAGTTCATAACCCCTACTTTTTACTGCTTTACATTTTTGTAAATGTTTTCGGGGTGGAAAGACATGCACATTTTGCAAAAACATACAAAGTTTTGAACTAACGCAAAACTCGTATTTCTAAATCATATTACGAAGGGATTTCGAGGAACACAAATGATTTACGAAAGGTTTATACTAAACATACCGGTTTTTACAAAAACAAATGCTTACTTTCGAAATGTAAATGATGTTCGGCCAGGGTGACCGGGGATTTGGTTAGGGTAACCAGGAAATCTGGTCAGGGTGACTAGGAGCCTGGTCAGGGTGACTAGGGATTTATTTTATACACGGTATGTTAACGTAAGGAGGTTTTAGATCATGTGAATGGGTAGTTAGAACACCGAGGGACTCGAGCGGTAGATCTATCTGGGTGTAGCGAGCCCAGCTCTAGGCCAAACGGACCTCTCGGAGGCTAACCACAACGGACCTGGAGTGACTTGGTTGCCCAACGCAGAAATCGGCTAGGTTGTATCTTACTATTTGCATTTCACAACATACTAATGGCCTTGCAAACCATTGGTGATCACAAGTCCTCTTACACTGCTACATACCAGGAATTTTATTCGTACGAAACATACTTGTTCATACAAATTAAATACCATGTTTTCTACAAAATTTAAGGCATAAGATTATGCGGGTCAAAGTCAGGGTGGGCATTGATGATTATACGAACATTACAAAAACATGGTTTTATGAACATAACGTGTTGCAAACACAACGTTTCCATATAACTTTGCAAGAAAATGGTTTTTAAATTCATTTTCTCAATACTACTTCAAAAACCGGTTATTCCAAAGATTTATTTCAAATCTTTCACAACTCAAAGGATTTATCTCAGACCTTTCACAACTCAAAAGATTTATCTCAAATCTTTTACGAACAAACTATGAACTCGCTCAACATTATGTTGATTTTTCTCGCATGTTCTTTCTCAGGTTGCATTACTAATACAAGGCACGGTTGGAATAGGAGAACCATTGGAGACTCGAGTACTTAGCAGGCGTTCAGTTTCTAGAAGTCTATGCTTATTTGCTTCCGCTGTGCAATGAAGATACCAGTCCAGTCACGCCAATGCTCTGATAATTTCGGGGTGTGACAGATTGGTATCAGAGCTATAGGTTACAGCGAATTAGGTTCCTGTTGTGATATCTAGGCTCTAACCTCACTTTCCTCTGGGAACTTAGACAATTAAGACGTTGAATACATACAGAACGCCTAGTACTCGAATATGGTCTCCAACCGTTGCCGAAAAACAAACAGTCAAAATTTTGTTTTCAAACATACGCTATTGTGATGTTTTATACACGGTACACGAAACGATTACATACAGTGCACAACAATCTGAGAGTTTAGGAAACATGCATTTAAGACCTTCGGAACAGGGATTCTGTCTGGGAGGCTGGGAGGCTAGTGGGACTAGGAGATTCAGTCTGGGAGGCTGGGAGGCTAGTGGGACTAGGAGATTCAGTCTGAGAGGCTGGGAGGCTAGTGGGACTAGGAGATTCAGTCTGAGAGGCTGGGAGGATAGTCTAGTGGGACTAGGAGATTCAGTCTGGGAGGCTAGAAGGCTAGTGGGACTAGGAGATTCAGTCTGAGAGGCTGGGAGGATAGTCTAGTGGGACTAGGAGATTCAGTCTGGGAGGCTGGGAGGCTAGTGGGACTAGGAGGACTATTTGATTATATGATTGATTATTTGCGCATGTGTGTGTTTATTAAAGGTCATCACGTAGGAACCGCGAATATTAACTCGGGCACACACTATTATCCATATTGTCTATGATACTTTAACTTCCCGAGCAGACAGCCTACGCATAACGAAACGCTAGTGCACATAAATACATGGAACTCAAATTTTACGCCAACGGATGTCGGGGTACATCACCTTCTACGCGGCACACAACGCTAGTGCGCAGGTATACGTGAAACTTAAGCTATACATCAATGGAGGTTGAAATACGATTATCGAGGCGAGGCCTTTGAGAAGGAACGATGACGCAATCTAACGACGACGCTAGATTCCTGTCAGCAGGAGAACTAACAATCAGGGAACGACAACTTGTCACGCGATCCTGCAACGACACGAATCACGCCAGGGAGAAGACTATTGTCTCCGCCCCCCCACCTAACTTACGACGAATACGCTATGTTCGACATTCCATGGTAATGTCACCTAACAATCGGACATCACACGAAACCCCAGGTAAAGTCCTCAAATTTCTTTTATTGAAATTTCGAATTTCAGACTTACTGAGTAGATTTTCGTATCTCTACTCCTCTTAATGGTCATTGTATTACGATCATTTCTTTACAAGTTACATACATGGTTTTTTTTCGTTGTGACCATGCCGAAAGTTTTCTTGTCGATACATATATCTATTGTCGGATTGCGCTAAAACCAAGTTCAATTGTTTGAACTTGCTCATCACACTTATTCGATTCGAGACACCATGTGATGTATTGGGAGCATCATATTCAAATCAATTTTTAACGAACACTTCATTTGTTCCGAGTCGTGGTAAACTTGTTTGATATTCGACTCCATTAAATTGTTTGTTGATTCCGACACCATGTGATGGTGATTTTCATTAATTTGAAGCTTGCACTGAACTCGTTTACGCATCTTATGCACGGATCTAAATATTTATTTATTGATTGTTTTCCAATCCGGTTTATTTTATCAAAGCAGTCTTGATACAATAGTGTGTTAAGACAATGGTACACCAATTCATTTCATATTCCGGTGTACCTCATAACAGTTCTTTCAACATCGATTGAATGCCTTGCGACATTCATTGCTTCTTCACCTTCGATCGAAAACATTGTCTCATTGACGTTCCATCTTCAATTGAAAATTCTTTGATGTTTGTTTGGAACAAACATTCATATTTACTTTACTACGCTTTCAATTGACTTCAAACACGGTGGATTTGTTTGATCACCGCTATTATTGACTTATTTGAAACACTACGACACCTTGTGGTGTCAGTACAAACTTATAGCTTGAGCTAATCATGATTGAGCGTTTCATGCAAAACACAGGTGATTCTTGTTCGATCACCACTATTGATTGAATTGTTTCATTCATTGCGACACCTTGTGGCGTCGGTATAACTTGCAGCTTGGCTTCTAGAACTCATTTACATGTTATAAACGTTCATATGGAATTCGATTGGTCGAAGTTCCTGTTCATTGTTGGATCCTTGTTAACTTAGTCACACTGGTGACTGTATCATTACGTCTCGTTTCCTTTTGACATCAATTACTGAGACACAAATTCTTTTAAACTGTTGGGATTCCTATTGTGAAGGAATGCCCTTGAATTCACATGATTCGAATAAGTCTTGTTCGACTACGCGGTCATTCACTTTGTTATTATTCGGACTTACCTGCGAATAACACAATTCTGAGGGGATGACATAGTCTAAATTTCGAGGACGAAATTCCTGTAACAGGGGGAGAATGTGACAACCCGTAATTTACGGCTCCTAATTACGTAATTTACAAGTAATTAACGCAACAAATAATGGTGTTTACAGCACGGATTAACTTAATTAGGCCTTTGGAGTGCCTGGGAACGTCTATCCGACTTTACAGTGCGCGTATGATGATTGACGGGGAGTCGGCTGAATACTACGCGACAACGGACTGCTGCCATACAAAATACTGACGACGCCGACAAGTATGGATGTTACACGAATATTTTATGTGTACAAAATTAATTTTCTGAATTTATTGGGCTTCCGTGCGACACAAATGCAAACGTGGATTTAAAAACGCGATGGTAGGAGACGGCGAACGGCGCCTTTTACGCGAGATTTTTACCATTAGCAACGCGCGAATGCGACTACAACGGATACCAACATTATTTTGCTCGAAATATTATTTTACTAGGCTACGGTGATTTCGGTTTTGACAACGGGTCTCGTAGGATTTACGGGCCACTTACACACGGGGATTGAGCTTGTGGGCCCTGGGCCCAAGCCCAACACCCACAGCCTAAACCTACACATAAAGATTTTTGGCTATCAAAATCTTATAAAAATCCTACAAAATCTATTAAAGATTTGGAAATCTCAACAAGATCTATATTAGATCTAAAAATCTCAGCCAAATCTTCCAAAATCTCTACAAGAGATTTGTGCCTCCAAGATTTGAAACCATAAAATCTTAAGAGATTTTAACCCTAAAGAAAATGCAAGTGACCTGAATGTAAGTTATATACATGAAAGGTAATAAAACTCTCTATCTCTATTTATACACATACACACTTCATACATTGCACACACAAACACAGACATATGTCTGTGTCTCTTCCTCTCTCTCGAATATAGTTGCAGGCAACAACAAAATAGCCAAACACCCTCATCTTTTGGCTGCACATTCATACATACACAAGAAAAGGATATTTCTTCTTCTTCATGACACAAACCAACAACTCATCACCCCCACACCCAACCGACACATACCCCCCCCTCATCTCGATGACATACCGGACCACCACCACCGTCTGGTGGTGGTGTGCGGCGGTGCAATAGAGACAGAAAGAGAGAGGCACCGAGGAGAGAGAGAGAGAAACGGCGAGGAGAGAGAGAGGACCGGAGGTGGTGGTGGTGAGCGGCGGACCGACAGTCGGTTCTGTTATCCGGTGGTTCATGTCTGTAACCAACAAATTTCACTAGTTTTCCGGCGGTCCTTGCTTTGGTCCGATGGGTTTTCTGTTTGGGAGTCCCGGGTTGGGTCGGATTTGTGACGAGTCTGTCGGGTGACGTTGTGGTTCGGGTCTCGGGTCACAGCTGGGCTCGGGTCAGCAGGGGTGCAGGCTCCTTCATCTCAGTTTTGGTTCAAGCGGGTCAGACAGTTCGTGTACGGGTTAAACCCAGTTGACTCGGTCAACACCCGAGTCAACTCGGGTCAACAGCAGGTCAACACAGTCAAAGCAGTCAAGCTGCTTCGGTTCGGGTTCCGGGTCAGCGGGTTCGAGTTTTGGTTCAGCTCATCCGGCTCAGTCAACAGGAAGGTTCGGGTCAGTTTTGTATACGATTCAGTCAACTCAGCGAGTCAACTCAGTTGACTCGGTTAACTCAGCAAGTTGACTCGGTCAACTCAACCGAGTCAACTCGGTCAACAGCAGTGAGTCAGCTCAGATGGTTCGGTTCGGGTCAAGCGGTTCGTTCAGACGGCTCAGTTTCGGTTTCAGTTGACTCGGTCAAACCGAGTCAACTCAGTCAAACTCAGTCAACACAGCGAGTTGACTCGGTCAGCTCGACATATCGACTCGAATAAGGGGTAAAGATTTTACGGCGTTACTATTTCGTGTTTAATACTTTTAACCCATTACGTAAAAACGAGCTCGAACCGAAACAAAATGGTGAACCGATAGTTAAAGTATACATTGATTTATTATTTGGTTTATATAAATTTGATTATACGTAAATGTTGATAGAATATTGATTGAGTTTTGAAATAAAACGACAACTTGTGTTGTCGGGGCCGTCCAAAAATAGAGGAAACTCTGCCCGTTTTTCGAGAAACACCCTTAAACACGACATGTATTATTTTTCAATAACAACGCTTAATGGAATTCGAGTCCATAATATTTCAAACCATGATAATCCCAAACGCTGTTACAAATAAATATAATGTTATATTTATTTCGAACGTCGTCAACTCGTATACTTTTACAAAATAAATATAGTTATATATTTATTCTAGATGTCGTACAACGCGAAATCTTTTACAAAAATAAATATGGTTTATATTTATTTTCAAACATAACAACTCGACGATTTCTTTATAAAATAAATATAACTCTTCATATTTATTTTATACGCCTAGACGGCATATACGTGTATTTTCGGCAAATATACACAAGACGTGATATATATAATACAAGTTATTATATATTATTTTCATACGAAACGCAATATACGATACGAGTTTGTTATATGATATTTTCATAGAAATATTCTTTTATACACATATGACTACTCGAGACGGCTAACACACCTACAACGATATATTTATATATTTTTATATAAATATTTATTCATTTTTAAGTCTCCCGGAAACTAAGTCTTTTTCAAGACTTATTAAATTGCTACTGACATTAAACGAGACTTAACAAGTTTAACTTAATCATTTTTTTTATTAAGTTAACAATTTACCGTTGAATCGTCCGATTAACGATTCGGTAGAGCTCGATGGCACGTAGTTTAAATACTGCGTTTATTTAGAAACTTATTAGATATTCCGTGTTAGGAATATTGTAGAATGCACGCTAGCAAGTCAACTCTTGGAAACGACTTCACGAAGTCGTAAATTAGCTAGCTTTGCACAGGAATATTCAGGCGAGTTCATAACCCCTACTTTTTACTGCTTTACATTTTTGTAAATGTTTTCGGGGTGGAAAGACATGCACATTTTGCAAAAACATACAAAGTTTTGAACTAACGCAAAACTCGTATTTCTAAATCATATTACGAAGGGATTTCGAGGAACACAAATGATTTACGAAAGGTTTATACTAAACATACCGGTTTTTACAAAAACAAATGCTTACTTTCGAAATGTAAATGATGTTCGGCCAGGGTGACCGGGGATTTGGTTAGGGTAACCAGGAAATCTGGTCAGGGTGACTAGGAGCCTGGTCAGGGTGACTAGGGATTTATTTTATACACGGTATGTTAACGTAAGGAGGTTTTAGATCATGTGAATGGGTAGTTAGAACACCGAGGGACTCGAGCGGTAGATCTATCTGGGTGTAGCGAGCCCAGCTCTAGGCCAAACGGACCTCTCGGAGGCTAACCACAACGGACCTGGAGTGACTTGGTTGCCCAACGCAGAAATCGGCTAGGTTGTATCTTACTATTTGCATTTCACAACATACTAATGGCCTTGCAAACCATTGGTGATCACAAGTCCTCTTACACTGCTACATACCAGGAATTTTATTCGTACGAAACATACTTGTTCATACAAATTAAATACCATGTTTTCTACAAAATTTAAGGCATAAGATTATGCGGGTCAAAGTCAGGGTGGGCATTGATGATTATACGAACATTACAAAAACATGGTTTTATGAACATAACGTGTTGCAAACACAACGTTTCCATATAACTTTGCAAGAAAATGGTTTTTAAATTCATTTTCTCAATACTACTTCAAAAACCGGTTATTCCAAAGATTTATTTCAAATCTTTCACAACTCAAAGGATTTATCTCAGACCTTTCACAACTCAAAAGATTTATCTCAAATCTTTTACGAACAAACTATGAACTCGCTCAACATTATGTTGATTTTTCTCGCATGTTCTTTCTCAGGTTGCATTACTAATACAAGGCACGGTTGGAATAGGAGAACCATTGGAGACTCGAGTACTTAGCAGGCGTTCAGTTTCTAGAAGTCTATGCTTATTTGCTTCCGCTGTGCAATGAAGATACCAGTCCAGTCACGCCAATGCTCTGATAATTTCGGGGTGTGACATTTAATATATTTATAATTTAAAGAAATTATAAATATTAATTAGAATCTTCATGTAGTGAATAAAAGAGAAACTCTTGAGTAGATGGTGAATGGATATTTAATATATTTATAATTTAAAGAAATTATAAATATTAATTAGAATCTTCATGTGGTGAATAAAGAGAAACTCTTGAGTAGAGCTTCTTGATGACATTTAGTTAGTTTTATTAGAGTTTTTAAGTCTCTAATTAAGTGACTAATTAAGTGAAACCTTTCACTAATCCTTAACTCTCGTACAATTAGTAGGCAATGTGCTTCTTTTTTGTTATAAGAAGAATAATGTATTGCTTGATACATGGAGAATACTAGAAGGAGGATGAACACTTGAAGACCAACTAGAGAGAAGAGGAGTACTCTCTACTTGTTTTCCACCACCATCACATCCTAGTTTGTTCCATAAGTTCAAACACTACAATTACCCGGTGTAACCTCGGGCGCATGAGCCATCTTCGGCAATACATACTACTTCGGCTGTTGTACCATGGGAAATAGACGCGTCGTCTTTAGTAGAGGCGTGAAATCTGTTTTAAGGGAAGTGTGTTGAACACGTGCCTCAACCAAAATTGTCAACGTTTTAGTGTGCTCTTGTTGTAGTCAAGGAGTATTTTTCAAGACTCAAGATGCTGAACACTCAAGTCTAGGATGCTACCAAATGCGCGTGAAGGACCCACCTGTAACACCTCATAAAATCACGACCAATGATGTGTTGACTCGTGTACTAAACCCTAATAAAGTCAAACGGTGACTATGAGGGACTAATTTTGCGAAAAATTAAAAACTTTGAATGTGGAAGGACTAAAAGTGTTAACATGCTTAAACTAAGCTTCTGAATAACAATACACGGTATTCATATTCACAAATGAGCCACTTGTTGGTCGAGAGGAGCCGTTAGCATAATTATTTGAAAGTTTGCGCGTCGAAGGATTAAAAGCGTCAACATGTTAATTCTTACCTCTGAGTGACCTTTTAACAAACCAAGAGCTTCATGATAATTGATTACACTCTCGGGGATGCCTAATAATTGCCATTTAAGGCTTTTATGCCAATAAGTGAAATTACGCGCAAGTTTGCAAGTTAAAGGGGTTAAAAGCGTCAACATGTTTAATTATACCTGTGAGTGACCTTTTAACGAACCCGAAGCGTCGTGATCTTTGATCATACTCTCGAGAATTCCTAATATGGATAACATAGGACTTTGACGCAATAAAATGATAATGCGCGCAAATTTGCGCGTTAGAGGGACCAAAAGCGTCAAATTTTAAAACTACACCTTTGGGTGACCATTTAAGCGAACTGGAGCATCAGAATATTCGGTCATACCCTCGGGAGTGTCTAATGCTGGCCATAGAAGGTTTTTATGCCATTTCGAGTTAATGCGCGCAAGTTCGCAATTAAGGGGTTAAAGGCGTCAACGAGCGAAACTACACTATAGGGTGATCTTTTAAAAGAACTGGAAACTCCGTTTTGCTCAGTCATACCCCCGGATGTGCCTAATATGAGCCGTTTAAGGCTTGGATGCCATAGTACGAGAATACCCAAAAATTTGAGCGACAAGGGACTAAAAACGACAACAAGCGAAATTACGCCTTTGAGAGGTCTTTTAATCAGACCAGGAACTCCGCAATGCTCGGTTAAACTCCCGAGTCTGGCTAAGGTTGGCTGTTAGAGGTTTCATACCTTATATTAACATTATATATATGAAACAAGAACATAAGGTACCATATATGTCAAAAATAAAACTTAAATTAAGCATAATAGATGACAGGGACCAAAACTACATATATGCCAAACTGTTGGGGTTGGGCTGGAGCGACTCACGGGCCACGAAGCCCACTGGGCTGCCCTTCGCGGGCCGCCAGAACAGAACAGCAGCAGCTGGGTTTTTTTTATTGTTGTTGTTTTGTTAATTACTTGGTGCCCACACTGAAAAACAAACCATTTGATCATACCATGGGCAGATTTATGGTATTAGACACCTGTCCAAACACTTGTTAACATATTAATGTTTCCCCTAACACTTGTCAATCGTCCAAGAACTCTCCAAACACTATATAAAGGTGTTGAGTTCATTCATTCCAACTTGCACTTTCAATTCCAATCTTCCTATCTCTCAACGTTTGGAAGTTCCTGATCTAATAGGAGCATACCATTGAGCTTATTTCAGTCCCTTGGACCATTTGTAAGTGTCCTTTCATGGCTAGTTCAGTTTAATTGGCTTATAAAGCCGAAAAGTCAAGCGTTTACGATAAACGCCTTGACTTTTAGTTAGACCATAAACGGTCAAGCCATTGTTCGCAACGAACATGGCTACGTGATCGTAATTAGGTAGGTATTAAATCCTCAAAAGGACACCTCCTAAGAATCACGTTTGCTTGGTCAATTGACGAGTCAACTTAATATTGCTTTAAAAAGTCAACGGGTCAGTTTTTGAAATAATTGCGATATGAGTTTAGAAATGTTCTAAAATACGTTTTATCACTTAAACAACTTGGTAATAATTATTAGAACATGTGTAAACATGTTCGGCTCATCAATTCCAGTTTTAGGGTCGGTTCGCAACCGAAAGTCGCGAAGTTTGACTTCTGCGTTGACTTTCGATTATGAACCGAATTAGTTTAGTTTGCTATTAATTTAAGGTTCCGTTATGATCGTAATTAATTTAGCATAACCTTATAAGGTTATATTACACGATCATACTAGAAATCTGAGTTATTTGCTTGTTTCCGTTATTATGCTAAATTTTGACTATTATGCCCTTATGTAATAAAAACGAGATTTTTGAAAATGCGAGAGGACAAAAAGCTTTATTACTGATATATAAGTATGTCCAATAAATTTGACATCAGTTCCTGGTCTCAAACAAAAGTTATGCAAGATATCGTAAAACGAAACTTTTTGTTAATTAAATTACATTTTTAGCATAAATCATGTTTAAACCCAAATTTTGACACCAAACTCATTACCTACTGTTTTAATATAATTTTTAAGGATTTTTGGAATTTTTGGTTAGATTTTATACTGACCATAACATAGAGTTCTTGCATGAATTCGGTAATTGACGGTAATGCCCTTTTCATCAATAAAATAAGATTTACACATCATTAACATGCCAAACCTTTTCCTACTGATTTTATATATATTAAATAAAATATTTTAAACAGTTAAGGCTAATCAAAATCTCAGAATTTCATAAACATCTTGAATATCGTCAATTATCGACTTTTACGCTAATTAGGCGCATAGTATGGTTTAAAACCATATTTAACACCTAAGACTTGATACCTACTGATTTTATAAATGAATTTTAATATTTTAACAGTTAGTATAAGTCTTGAACTCAGACTTCCAATTTGGTCCTTAAAAGCATCTGTGAAATGACCAAAATGCCCATACGGTGCATAATTTGGCCATAAATGGTAAACCACACATATGTATAGTATCCTACTATTATAATATCATAAAATAATTTTTTTTACAGAATGTTTTAGACCAGAACATCAGTTTACTTTAAAACCTCTTTTATAAATCCTAAAATGACCAAAATGCCCTTACGGGACTTAATTTGGTTTAAAAAAATCTTTTTGGGCATAATTGTTGATATCCTACTGATATCATAATATAATTAAAGAATAATAACTTATGGAACTTGTACATGACCCATCCGGTTACCCGTTACGCATATATGCGTTCGGTACGGTTTATGTAACTAGTTTGCATAAATTATCCGAAACGGGTCAAACCTTATCATTTTTACTTCAAAATCCAGAATGTATTTAATTTACCCATATTATACAAGTCTTCATACTTGTTAGGTCTAAATTACATTCCATTCCGGTCATCGCTTAATCTAGCGTATCGTACCGTTTTCATATTTAAAAACCCGGTCTAAGTCTATGACTTAATTAAGACCCGTTAGCATTCTAATTGGTTATTTATACTATCTTTCCAGACTAGAGCCTTCCGGTAAATTGTACCTACGCTTACTTAATTGTATACGGCTGAGTTATTATAAATCTTGCTATTTAAGACAGGAGCTAGCTCAGGTAAATACTTTTAACTTATTTTCCCTTATACGGGCTTGGGATACGATAAATTATTACCGCTTGGTCGGGTGTGGAAACCTTTTTAATCGGATATGGTTAAATTGTATAATCCGTTTTAATCAGTATTGCTTGATAACATATAACATTGGGGGTTAACAACCGTGTCCTGGATATCCTTGGCTCATTTAAAAAGCGTAAATGGCCACGACTTAAGCACGGGGTGTAGGCATACACCTGTCAGTTGCGTATGTAAAAGATATACTCATTTGCTGGGGATAACCCGCCGTGAGTTTATATTCGTGGTGAGTTGTTTAATCTTGTTCGGTTTATTTATACCGACCCTAAATGTTGGACACACATGTAAATCTGATTCAAGATTGTTATTAATATAATTGTCCCAAGTTATAAAGAATATTTGTGCCTTGTGCATTTAAATAAATTTTCATAAAATATTTTCGTGCCTTGTGCACCTAAACCAATTTTCATAAACATTTTCAAATGTGTCAGTTAATTGTATTTACCAGTGTAAACTGACGTATTTTCATAAGACTAATAAAGGATCTTGCAAATCATTTGGATGTCCTAAAGTCTGCTAAACTTCATTTTGTACATTTTATATAGATCCGCATGTGGATTTAATGTTGCAAGTTCGTATGTAATTAACCTTTCGGTATTTTCAGATATTTGGGTTTGTAATAATATTTTATATTCCAAGACTTCCGCTATGCTATTCTGTGTATGTTTGACTATGACGATATCAATCTTACGTCATGATACTCCCCACCGGGCTGAGCTGTAAATTTCGGGGTGTGACACCACCAGAGATGCGGCTTGAATCAAGATTGGTATATAAAATTATATTTTATATTCCTTTTGTTTAGTTATTGCAAGCGGTATTGTACTATGATATTTCCTACGAAGAACGAGAGTCTTGTTATTATATATTTTGTTATTATATTTTATTAAACGTGAACCTAATTTCTTACACTTTTTGCCATCTTGTTTAGGATCCATACACATTCATTCATGTACTATGGTGTGTAATCTCATTTAGCTTTTCTAATATAATGTTTAACATATAATTTCAAGTAAAACACAACAAATGGAAGATCGAATACGTTTAAGTTTCTGGGAAGGGATTATCAAACACCCTTTTATTCAAAGCGGTTGTCTGTATGAAATTGAACAATTTCCTTCTTTTTAGTACAAACACTTCTACTTTCTAACTTCTCGTATCTTCTTTTGTAAAGTATATAAATTCTGATAAAGTTGAAAAGGTAATGTCACGTTTAAGGTGAGATGTTTGCGAGAAAACTGTGACCTACTTTCGACAAAATATACTTTATCAAGTTGAAATATACAGGTGTATAGTTGTTGATTTTTTTTGTTTTTGTTTTCGTTTTCGAAAACGATCAATTTAAACTTGTGTTCTTATATTTCTCATCTTCTTTTATTTGCAAACTAGTTTACAGACCCGCGTATTACATGGGTTTAAGATAAGAAAAATGTAAATTTAATGTGCAAACCAATTTACATAAATTAATCATTCTTATTGAATAAAACAATATAAAATCAAGATACACATTTAATTTATATTTGTGATTGAAAATTTATATATGTAATCAACTATGTCATGAAACTAAGAATAATAACTACATAGAAAACAGAGATTAGAAAACTTAACTGGTGCAAGTTAATTTGCAGGGAGTGATCGGTGATTATGAGGGTTTATGTGAGACTAAAAGGAGTAAATAACCCTAAATATAAATAGATGATGCGTGATATTTGCAAATATATATCTGAAAATCACAGTAGTTTAAAGAGTATTGAAACTCTAAATAAGGAAACAAATCTTATGTTTAAGGATATCTAATTACTATTTTTAAATTCCAATCTAAAAACTTACCTAGTGTGAAATAACTTGCAGGGATAGGTCGTTGACTATGAGGGTTTATGATGTGCATAAAATACAAGATATAAATTATATCAAATTCGACGTATAATTAACCCTTTTCAGTACTAATGTTGGAAAAAACTTGTTTCTTTGTTCCTTTTTAATTTACAGGGTCAAAAGAGCTTAAATGTGCAAAAGGAGCAAAATAACAGCAAAAACCAACATAAATACAAAGAAGGAGGATTGACGCAACTCGCCAAGCCCCAATCCACATCCAAACCAAGAAAATGGAAAGATTAGAAGACCTGACACAGGGCCGTGTCCACCAGACACGGGCCGTGTCCAAGACTGGAATCTCTGCAGAAGAAAAGACAAAAACAAAGGACAAAACAGACAACCAACACAGGGCCGTGTTAAGGCCACACGGGGCGTAATCAACTATAAGATTTGCAGAATCTGCGATAGTACAGTAAGTACATTGGCCACGGGTCATGCCGTTGACACATGGGGCCGTGTTAGTACAAGACCTGACACAACAGTTAATGAGGAAGAGAGAGAGCTGACCACGGGGTCGTGCCAGGCGGGCACGGGCCGTGCTGAAGCTCCTATTTTCAGCTATAAATAGGGGTGCTTGGTTACCTTCCAAGCCATCCATTGGCAAACCACTTCTCTCTCACTTGCCACCACTCCACTACCACAACAACACCATCATCCACCACTATCATCCATCTTCCATACAAGATCGATCGTAAGAGTCTTTGTCAAACAAAGGCCATGGGGTCGTGCCATTGACACACGGGGTCGTGTTAGTACAAGGCCTGACACAACAGTTAATGAGGAAGAGAGAGAAATATGACCACGGGGTCATGCCAGGCGGGCATAGGCCGTGCTGAAGCTCCTGTTTTCATCTATAAATAGGGGTGCTTGGTTACATTCCAAGCCATCCCTTGGCAAACCACTTCTCTCTCACTTGCCACCACTCCACTACCACAACAACACCATCATCCACCACCATCATCCATCTTCCATCATCCATCTTCCATCCAAGATCGATCGTAAGAGTCTTTGTCAAACAAAGGCCATGCTTGGCTAAACTCTTACATCACTTGGTGAAGACAAATCTTTTGTGTACTTCTTTTTATTTCCAATCTTTGGCCCCTTTTTAATTGGGTATGTATTAGTGACTTTAATAACTAGTTTTTTATATTGAAGGCGAATTTATATAATCATTCTTCATATGTCGTTGATTCACATATTCGTGTCTTTACGGTCTATATAAAGCGCGTTAATTGCCTTGAAGGGGTTAGAAGGGTGGTTGGGTAAATTGTATATCTCGTTCAGTCTATAGATCCTGGAAGAATCTGTTTCAAGCTTAGTTCTTCACGAGCGGACGACCTTAAGCCTCGCGGAGAAGTAAGAAACGCTTGAATCCCTTATTTATAAACTACTATTAAAACTTTACACCAACCCCACGAGGACTGTATCCCTGCTAACTCATAACAAAGGGTTGAGGGTAACGCTGCCTGGAAAGGGGCCTATCACTTTTCGCATTAATAACTTACTTAATTATCTTTCAATAATCCGACCTTGTGGGACTGTATCCCTACTGACTCAGACCAATAGGTTGAGGGTAATGCTGCCTGGAAGGGGGCCTAGTACTATAACTTAAAGATAATCTCTTAAAATGCCCAAAGTGCGGAAATCACTATAGGATACATAAAAGAGGAGTTGGAACCAAGTGATTCCTTCTTGTCTATTTGTCTTTCCTTATATTTTATTTTTGCTTTTTATTTTATCTTTTTTCTAGCTTTAAAAAAACCTATTCATCAAAGTTTGGTTCGATTAGACGTTAACGATAAGCCGGTATTAAAATCTCTTGTGTCATTGGACGACCTCGGTATCTTGCCATCACTATACTACGTCCGCGATGGGTGCACTTTCCCTAGCGTGTGTGTAGAGTGATAGTAGTATATCGTTTTTTATATATTTAAAAATTGAATTTGCGAGTAAAAAGAGCTAAAATATGCATTAAAAATATATACACCCGCATGCACGTCAAGTTTTTTGCGCCGTTGCCGGGGACACAAGGACTTTGAGAAAGATTAAAATTAATAGCCTAATCATTTTTATCTTTTCTTTTTAGGTTTTTCTTCTTTTTCCTTTAATTTTTCACTTTCTGTAGAAGTGACACGGGGCCGTGTTCGATTTACACGGGGCCGTGTCAACTCTCCAGTATCCCTAAATCTATTTTCTGCAAGGTATAGACTGCAGCAGGGGTCGTGTTACCTTAACACAGGGCCGTGTCAAACTAAAAGTTTGTAGGAAAATAGTAACCGCCTGATCCCAACGGTTAAAAACTTTCTGGAAAATCATGGATTTTAATGATTATTTTTACCCCCGTCACTCTTACGGTGCATGGTGCGATTATTGTGGGGAGGAGCATGAAGAATCAGAATGTGGTGTCCTAAACTTCACTCCCCACTATTTAACCCCATCTTTTTCCTAGGGCGAATACCTTAAGATGGGCGGGAGTAAAAATGATAATGAAATCCATACACCTGAACTCCATCAACCCTCTCACCTAGAAGACTTAGAAGATATAAGTCAAATAGAAAAGAGGATTCTCCTAAAATCAAAGAAATAGAATCCTTGATGAAGGCGCGATATTCATCAAGGATCCCAACCGAAGGAGAATCGATGGAAGAATAATCAGGTACAAACAACACCAAGACCAACAAACCTACCGTAGACACTTGCAAAGAAGAAGGCGATAGTCGTCCCTGTTTCGATTTCGCGATGACGGTCCCCATTACAGTGTGTGAATTGCACACTGATGGTTTGGACAGAAGCGATTCGACTCATATCTTCTTTAACAAGAGCCCGGATAAGGTAAATAAGGGATGGTTCCGTTTTCCCATTTTTAAAGTAAGCTTCTATCTTTCTGACAACCTCTTGCGTTTTTGTAACTCTCGCTGGAGCCTAAGGTACATCCGGCAATACGGTGTTGTTCCAACCAGTAAGGAACCACCCGATAACGGACAATTCCTTAAGAACCTAGACAAACTTCATAAATTCCCTGAACACGGGGCTGTGTTCTATGAACACGGGGCCGTGCCCAATCTTCAGCTTCAACATGGGGCGTGTTGGACTAACACGGGGCCGTGCCCCCTGTATTTTTCCAGCACGGGGCCGTGTCAATGATGATGTGGACCATGTTTCACTTATGGACAAAATTATCTAACACATGCAGATGGCACGGAGCCGTGTTGCCCATACACGGGGCCGTGTCAGCGTGTTGTCACTGTCTATAAAGCCAGCCTTGAGGAGAATGTTTGGAATCATTCAAAAAATGCAAGATCCTCTAGATTTCTCACACATACCCTAAAAGGTATGTTCTTGAAAAGTTTTCATTTGACCTTCTTGTCTTTACTCCTTTTGGTCCTTTCATCTTCTTCCTTCCTCCGTGAACTCCATTGAAGCTTGAAGCTTCAAGCTTAAAAAGCTTCAATAGGAGGTTCAAAAGCTTGATTCTTAGCTCAAAATTTTGCAATTCTATTATAGTAAAACATTATTTTAAGTTATTTATGTTCAGAAAAGTAAAAATCAAACATATTTAACTTAGAATAAAAATTATTGATCTAAGCATCAGTGCCACCTTGGCACGGAGCAGTGCTGAATGTTCTGTTATCCCATAACTTGTTAACGGTTAGTCATCTTTCCTAGAATGGCGAGTCAGCAAAGCAGGACTTCATCAACTAGCTCCAGGAATCACCAAAGAGGGAGGAGACTCTACCTTGAGGCTACTCTTGTTAGATACATCAATGCTTTGAGGGAGTCTCTCGATGAAATGACCTTGGTGGAAGAAGTTCTTATTGACTGGGTGAACTATCTCTCCATGGGTCTAGAGGATTGCTTCAGGGAGATCAACCTTTGGCACCAAAGGCTGAACATCTTGGTCATGCCTCAAACGGAACCGATCTGGCTGCAAGAAGGTTGGAAACTCGCAAATGAGATCATTCAACCCACCGAGTGGGAAGATGAGATTCTGGAACCTCCCCCTCTCAATATCGCCTTCGAGGTTCCGATAAATCCCGCTCCCCCTCAAGAAGAAGTCGAAGAGGAACCCTACATCTTCCTTCCAAGGGAGATCGAAAAGAGGCTCAACGACCTCTAATTGAGTGCTCCCAGAAAAAAGCTCAAGTCCTCCAACATCTAATCTTCTTAAATTTAGGAAAGTAGCTTTAGGGTTTCTAAATAATTAACTCGGGGAGGCATCCCTCAAGAATCTATCTATCTTAGGTTAAATTAGGATTGTAATATTTATTTTCTTGTATTTGTCTTTTATTTCAATGAAATGGAAGTATGGTTGATGATGGTTTCAATAAATGTGTTAAAGAAATTGGAAATGCCAGAAAGGTGATGAAAAATGGAACCCATGCACGTAAAACAGGGCCTCCCGACTCAAAAACTGCAAAACAGTGTCTGCAGCACGGGGCCGTGCTCACCCAGCACGCCCCCGTGCCCAACAGTCTGATGTCCAAAATCTTCTATCCAGAAGGTGGCACGGGTCGT
>JARYGA010048306.1:0-42321 GCA_030545235.1 Helianthus tuberosus | reverse complement strand
CTTGCTATGTTCATTAGTACATTTATAGTACATGATTTCATGGTGTTCTATGCTTTGTATGATGACTTTGCATACTTAGTACATTGTTTTACGTGACTTTTCTACTTTGTATGATGACTTTGCATACTTAGTACATTGTTTTATACTGCATCTCTGTTGCATATGTTCCAGTAACATATGGACACATTGTTTTACAGCTCTACCCTGTATGTTTACTCTAGCATACTAGGTACATTATCTTCATAAAACATGCTTACATTTTGGTATGACATTTGGTTTGTTTAAACTATACTATACATTCATTAACACCGATCATGTCGTTCGTTAGTAGGTAGTGGTACCATAGGACTTGACAAATCCCGTTCCGGACATCCCAGGGAAAGGGGATGAAAGGAATGACCGAATCCGAATACATATTCTCTTGATAACTCACTTTTACATAGTTATCCGTCTGTCTCAAGGCTTGGATGTATGAATTTTCACAATACCGCATAAATGTTCATATTCAGTATAGCATGCATATATCTTACAAAACATAACTTTGATTTAAACCAAGTTTTACTTCAATACTTTGTTTTGTACATTTTTACTTATGGTTTAAGTAGTCTAAATTTTACTTACCATACATATCATTTTGGTTATACATTGCTTGACTACTTTTGGACTATAAACATTTGACATGGTTTATACAAGGACTTTTGACTATTGGTTTAAACATAGACTTATTACATTGGTGGTTTGAGTAAGTGATTAAGTAACGATGCGTGTGTAATATGATACAAGCATGGTGGATACGCCGCTGGTACTTCCTATATATAAGTGTTTGTATGGTATTACATATCGTAGCGTTATTTGAATCATTTCAGTTTGATACATATAACATTTTATACAAATAACATACTTTTCACAATACATTGTTTTACAAACAACTTAACTTTTACAAACTCATTTTACATGGTTACTCATTTAACCATACATTATTCACTTATTTATACATATCATCTGAACTCATTGTTTTTCAAATGATTTACAAGACAAAGCAAATTACAAGGTTCATGACTAAACATTTTCTCAAACATAAGTCATGAAACCTATTTTCACAAAACCTATGTATCTCACAGGCATTTTTATGCTGACGTACCTATTTTCACATGTGTTTTTCAGGAGTTGTTGCATAAGATGATCAAGATACACATAGGCAGACTTGGGCTTTAGTGACAATAAAAGATGCAAGACTAGTTAATTATGTTGTATTTCCTTGTTTGATAAGACATTGTAACACTTTTAATCAATAAAACGAAACTTCAATTGGATGGATTTGAATCAATTAATTCTGTTACAACACTCCCCGACATTTCCGCCACGTTTTGTATGTTCTACGTGGTCGGGGTGTGACAGAAAAGATGGTATCAGAGCCAATGGTTATAGGGAATTAGGTTATTAGTAATGCTTTGACCTAGTCTATAACCTTCTTAGGACCCTAACGCGAGTTTACTTGCGTTTAGTCATAAAACAATACCGTCACCTATCCTTAGGCGACGACCACAACAAGAACATAAATTTCAAAACCGCTTTGAAAACTAATCATCTGTTCTAGGATGATTGATTACTAGGTTTTGAACCCTCTATTGTAAGGTTTTGAACTCTCTAGTATATGGTTTTGAACCCCTTTGAGTTTTCAAAACTTCGTCAAGGTTTTGGGTTTTAAATAATGTGAACACGTGCAAACTGGAAGGGTGAATGCCTGTATTCTGGGTTTTCTGTCTAGGCAAGCACTTCGTATACATCTCATCAGACGCGAGACCAGTTGTGCTTACCTGGGAATTCTTGGGATGAGTGTTCACTTATAGGCGAGCATGTCTTCGCGATACATTATTTTTGACCCATTTACTTTGATTAGTCACCGTCTCATTTGTTTGCCTTAGGTAACAAACAAATGATCGCAATTTTCATGCGTTATCTTTCTGTTTTGATTGTCCAATAATCTTTCACCTGTTTCTCCCTATGCCTTTCTTTTTCTTCAAGAATGTCTCTTCATCACGATGACGCCTAGATATCTGAGCAAGCAGCAAAAAAAAAATATTCGCTCAGCGAATAGGCGAAGTAGTCCTGAAGACTGTTGAATTAGCTACTGCCATGTAACATCTCCAGGATGAAGCCACTCAAGAGTCACCAAGACAGGCAGGACCTAGTCAGGCGACAACACCATCAGCCAATAAACCAATCGAGGAATCAAAGACCATGGATGAACGATCCCCTAAGAAGTCAAAGAAGCGAAAGGCTTCTCAGAACTTCGCCATGGTCGCTCACAATGGTAAAGCAGTCCCCAACCAACCAGCTCAACCCCCTGCTAGGTGTGTATGGCTTTTCCTATGATACCTACATCAAGGAACTATGTACCTTACAAACTACTCTTGTGATTTCTCTCTTTCAAATGATTGCTCATGATTCCCTCGAAAATTTTAAGTACTCGTTTCACTCTAAGAAACAAAGTACAGAAAATTAAGTGACATTATGAGTAATCGTGCTTTTCGCACATCTGTGCCTTTAAATCCTTGGTTAGATAACTAAGGGTATTTTCAAATCTCATACCCATTACGTTTTGATTTTTCAACATACACAGTACCAGTATTTCAAAACAATCTTCATGATCTCAAAACATTTCATATAGTTTGAAAACAATTTTTCTAGATGCATTGTCTATGTTATTTCAAAAACATTGGCCATGTTATCAAAACCAACCTTTCTAATTTCAAAATATTTCATATAGTCTGAAGACAATATTAACACAATACATTTTCTGATCAAGTGCATGATTTCGAAAAGCATCATGCATGTCTTTCAAAAACCTTATACATAATTTCAAAATTCATCTCGCATGATTTTAAAACATTTTTGTAAATATATCTACCTAATACACCTACTTTATTTCAAAAGTATTATATATAAGGTTTCAAAAACGGTAAACACATTTTTTCTTAAAAGAACCCCATGCACAGTTTTCAAAAATATTTTCCTCGTACATTGACTTAACCTTCAAATTCTGCTTCATATGTCGCCTTGACATATCTAGCATCTCAACTTCTTAAGCATTTTACTTCATGTTTTGACTTAAGCACATCCCGTGCAAGATTTCAAAACATCTCCAACTTCTAAAATCCATATGGGATCTTTTTATCTCCACAATTAGACCCTTGTGGATAATCATCATTCAAATCAGAGTCCTTAATTGGATTCCTTATGTACCTTAATTCGAACATTTCGATTCTTTATAATCGAAATCGAATTTTCTTTTTGAATCTTTCTATCTTTATAGTTAGATTCTTGATAATGTTTAAAGTGCCAAATGAAATCCACGAGATGGATTCCTAGTGTGCTTTAAATACATGTACTCTGTTAGCAGAACAAACTTCTAGTTAAACAATTTTGTGGTTATGTGACTATGTGTTTATTCATCTTATGTTTTCTTTTATGCATTTTTGTGTTTTTAATACTCTGGATATTCGTTATCCAAATCCTCGCAGAATCTTTCATATCTTCATATGAGGGATTCGTAGCAGGATATTCAAAAGGTACTACCTTCAATCCTTAATGGGCTTCTATGTAATAGTTAAGACCCTTGGGTTATATAGTACCATTCCATGTTTCATAAGAGACCCTCTTAGTGGTCTAGTCAAAAAGATTGATTCACAATTTGGTTAAAGAACGACATCTAGTGATGTAGCTAAACAGACTCCTTGATAGTCTATTTAGATCATTTATTGATTTAATTAAAAGGACTCTATGGCGGTCTAGTCACACTCATCACAGGATTGTTCATTTGGTTTTACCCTACATATTATAAAATAGACTGTGCGAACTGTGCAAGGAATTGTCTAATTATGGACGCGTACATAGTTATGAGATACAGTGCACGGTAACCACAGTAAGATTTATTATGTGTAAGAACCGATAGTGACGACAATAACGAAATGAGAACGATGTAATAGAGGTACGGTGGACGCACCAATGAAGCTTCATATACTTGTATATAAGTATCCCTCTTACATTGCAATCATGATGTTATTAAAGGTTACTAGAAGTTCAGAACCCTAATCAATATTGTTCGATCTTTTCAACTTCATGTTTTCAAGCTCTCACAAGTTTCCTCTAAATAAATTTCGGGACGAAATTTCCTAAAGTAGGGGAGACTGTAGCACCTGTGCCTCCACGGCCATCAAACAAATACCGAACCAATGAAATATTATATTTCATACTTGGGATTTGTAAAAATATGTGTATCATTTGCACATATCAATTCTTGTTCAATTTCAAACTCTAAATCGCTTTCTGGAAGGTTATACGCGCACCGATGCGTAAATATAACCAGTTTAATGCAACAAACACTCCGGAATAGTGACATAGGCTTAACATACCTTAAATAACCTTTACATAACTTAGAAATAAGTTTTAAAGGCTTTGGTATGGCAAAATCAAGTTAAATCGCTTACAGGGACTAAATTTGACAAACTGCGAAAGTATGCCAATTTGAACTGTAACAGACATTCCGGAGCATGACCATAAGTTAAACATACCATAAATATCCTTCACATAGCTTAGAAATAGGCTTTGAGGTGTTCGGTATGCTAAAATAAACTTTTGTGTCATTCAGGGACTAAAAGTGTCAAAAAGTGCACAAGTTTGCATTTCCGCGCATAACTTACGTTCTGAATACATCCGGACATCCAAAAATTTATGTAAGCATGACTATATTATACTTTAGTGTTTGGCTTGCCAAAAATCCATTCGTCGCGTCATTTGGATCGTTTTTCGCGCTTATGCGCATTCCGTCGTAATTAAGCGAACATCGCGTTCGTACGACCAAACGAACCAACACCCGGCATATTTTTGAGCATGTTTCATGTCCTCAATGTTTAGGCAACATTTTAGGGCCTTAAAGTTGGCTTTACGGGCCTTAGAAGTGTCGGAAATGGCCTTAAACACGTGCAGGGACTGAAACTGACATTTCTGAAACTTTGTTCTGATATGTGACTCCTAGGCGGCCCACCTCAGGATCTTAACATCCTTAGGCGGCCCGCGTCAGACCTTCTGACCAGGTTAAATGTTTCTAACAGCAGATTGCAGCTGTTTGATCCACCACCACACATTCTCATTTGTCTAGTCATCTGATAAGGATCACATTTTAGTCACCATAAGGTCCCGACACTTGTACGGGTGGGATTAAGGCACGTTTTCCATGAAACGATCTTAACGGTGGACCTTTTACTATAAATACCCCACCCCCCATGCTTCAAAATTACAAGAATTCTGATTTGAGAACCTCTAAGTTGAAACCATTGTTTCATACCTGAGATTCTTGAATCGGGATTAGCATTCGGGGACCCTTCGTAAGTATTCTTTCGTTCTTTTCCTTATTTTTATTGCTTTTCGAGTCAGAAAGTCAAACTTTGTTTGACTTTTAGCGTTGACCAGTAATGGTCAATGCGAAGTTCGTTTGAACTTCGCAACGTGAGTGTAATCACGTTGGTCATAGTCCCTTGGGACTATGCCCACTGATTACCACGTTGTCTAGGGTCGTAGGGTAGGTGGTCTGATAAATCGCCTATACCCTCGAACCCGACCCAGTTTGGTCGATCATTAGGATCCGACCAAATACATTAGGTGACCATAGTAGGTAGGGAATAACCTTCCGAGGTTATACCCTATGGTCACATCGTTTAAGTAGTTGTATGATAGGTAGTTTATATGCCTTAGGTAAATTACCAGAATACCCTTTTCATGTATAATTGGTAATTAAGCATATGTAACCTAAACTTTTGTCACATAACTGATTATGTAACATGTTTAGGCATATAACACTTGTCATAGAACTAGTTAGGCGGTCCGAACGCGTTTCACGCGAACGACGCGTTAAAGTAGCATAAAGCTTCCTAAACGGGTCGTAATGGGTCGTAAGCAATTATGTTAGGTTTCAATTAGTATGTAGGCTTTGTTGAACCATACTACACGAGTCTCTACACTCGTTTGGTTTACAAACCCTAATACTACCCGATCTTCCGATCTAGGTCCGGTTAATTAACATAGTTACCTATATTAGGTGCCGTTTGATATCCGCGATCTCTAGCATTGTTTGGTTGTTACTCAAAGACTACTGAGCAATCTCAAGTGAGTACATAGACCCCTCTTTTACTGTTTTCCAAACTGTTTTGGGGTGAAACACATGTGCCTACTTGTTACTTTCGTGCTTTCCTGTTTTCACATCATATACTTGCTATGTTCATTAGTACATTTATAGTACATGATTTCATGGTGTTCTATGCTTTGTATGATGACTTTGCATACTTAGTACATTGTTTTACGTGACTTTTCTACTTTGTATGATGACTTTGCATACTTAGTACATTGTTTTATACTGCATCTCTGTTGCATATGTTCCAGTAACATATGGACACATTGTTTTATAGCTCTACCCTGTATGTTTACTCTAGCATACTAGGTACATTATCTTCATAAAACATGCTTACATTTTGGTATGACATTTGGTTTGTTTAAACTATACTATACATTCATTAACACCGATCATGCCGTTCGTTAGTAGGTAGTGGTACCATAGGACTTGACAAATCCCGTTCCGGACATCCCAGGGAAAGGGGATGAAAGGAATGACCGAATCCGAATACATATTCTCTTGATAACTCACTTTTACATAGTTATCCGTCTGTCTCAAGGCTTGGATGTATGAATTTTCACAATACCGCATAAATGTTCATATTCAGTATAGCATGCATATATCTTACAAAACATAACTTTGATTTAAACCAAGTTTTACTTCAATACTTTGTTTTGTACATTTTTACTTATGGTTTAAGTAGTCTAAATTTTACTTACCATACATATCATTTTGGTTATACATTACTTGACTACTTTTGGACTATAAACATTTGACATGGTTTATACAAGGACTTTTGACTATTGGTTTAAACATAGACTTATTACATTGGTGGTTTGAGTAAGTGATTAAGTAACGATGCGTGTGTAATATGATACAAGCATGGTGGATACGCCGCTGGTACTTCCTATATATAAGTGTTTGTATGGTATTACATATCGTAGCGTTATTTGAATCATTTCAGTTTGATACATATAACATTTTATACAAATAACATACTTTTCACAATACATTGTTTTACAAACAACTTAACTTTTACAAACTCATTTTACATGGTTACTCATTTAACCATACATTATTCACTTATTTATACATATCATCTGAACTCATTGTTTTTCAAATGATTTACAAGACAAAGCAAATTACAAGGTTCATGACTAAACATTTTCTCAAACATAAGTCATGAAACCTATTTTCACAAAACCTATGTATCTCACAGGCATTTTTATGCTGACGTACCTATTTTCACATGTGTTTTTCAGGAGTTGTTGCATAAGATGATCAAGATACACATAGGCAGACTTGGGCTTTAGTGACAATAAAAGATGCAAGACTAGTTAATTATGTTGTATTTCCTTGTTTGATAAGACATTGTAACACTTTTAATCAATAAAACGAAACTTCAATTGCCATGGATTTGAAACAATTAATTCTGTTACAACACTCCCCGACATTTCCGCCACGTTTTGTATGTTCTACGTGGTCGGGGTGTGACACTATACTTTCATTAAACATAATCCCCAAATTACGTTCTGATGCTATGATTATGATGCAATGTGCTTACCTGTTTAATGAAAACCTAAGCATAAAACGTGCTACCAATATAACAGGAATGTGCTATGATTGAGATACACGTGTTTGTTTGTTATACTTTTGGTAAACATGATTCCAATTACTTGCTTGTAGTATTGCGTGATGTGTAACCTGATGATTTAAATGCGTGCGAATGCATGTGATTCCAGACGACTATTTACATTCCCTGAATAGAAGAAACCTAACTAACCTGAACTTCTTCCTAGAAGATGTCGCATCAAGAGATCACTCGACTGACCGTGGCAGAATGGCAAGCGCACGCCTCACGAGTCAGAGCTCGGCATGAGGTTCTTCGCTACAAACACAACGAAGGTACCTCAAAGAGTGACCTACCTAACGGTAATGTTTAAGTCATCCAAGACACATTACAACACGTTTGGAAAACCCCAAAGTGCCTTGCTAATACTTATTATGATGATGACTTCTTGAGTACAGGTTGTACCTACGAACATTTTCTAGAGTGCAAACCCCTGAACTTCGGTGGCACTGGAGGTGCCATAGCTTTTGTAAAATGGGCTGAGAATGTGGATGCCGTTGTGCGAACGAGTGGTTGTACGCTAGAGCAACAAGTCCCATACGTTTCCGGATTGCTACAAGATGGGGCTCTGTTATGGTGGGACCTTAAGGTACGAGAAAGGCTTTATGATTTTTCGCGAGTCGTTCCATACCTGGTGGAACCCGAGTTGAAGAGAATGGAGCAATCCATTTGGGAACTGGCACCTCAAGCCTTGAGCTTGATGATAGTATCAATGCCACCAACACCTATGATTGCTCATATGATAAGCCTGGAACTCACTAAGGAAGCACTTAGATTGGTAAAACTTTCAATCCCGGACGAGAAGAAGGAAACTCCAGTGGAGACATCCGAGAAGAACAAAAGAAAGCTCAGTGAATTTCAAGGAGGTGATCAGGCCAATAACAAGAACGAGGCCAAAAGGGAAAAGAAGTACAAGGGTAAACTACCTAATTGCGAAGAATGCCAGCACCATCATACCGGGCCATGCAAAAATGGGAAGTGTGACAACTGTGGCAAAGTAGGACACAACAGGGAAACATGTTGGTAGGAGACGAAAAGTGGAAAGAAAGGTAAGGGATGTTATAACTGCGGTGGTATGGGGTACCTTGGGAAGGATTGCCCAAGGGAGATTAACCAAGACCATGAAGGAGCATCCAACATCGGAGCTCGTGAAGCATGCCAGGATCCAGATATGGTTACTGGTACGTTCTTTATCAACCCAAAAATTTTGCATCCACGTTATTCGATACCAGTACCGAATATAGTTTCGTATCGTCAGAATTTAAGAATATACTTGGGTTGACCACTAGTAAGTTAGATATTCCGTACTCAATCGAACTGGCTAATGGAAAGCTAGTAGAAGCGAGTGAAGTCGTCCGAGAATGTGTAATTGAACTAGGAGGTCACGTGATTACGCTAGATCTGCTACCTGTCAAGTTGGGAAGCTTGACGTGGTAGTGGGAATGGATTGGTTGTCGAGCAACAAGGCCGAGATTGTTGCCACAAGGAGACCATCCGCATCCCTATGTCGGATGAGGAGACGATTGTTGTTCATGGAGAAAAGCGCGATACACCGCTGAGAATCATTAGCGGTCTGAAAGCTAGAAGGTGTTTGCAGAAGGGATGTGTTGCATTCTTGGCACACATCGTGGATAAAGAAACTGCTGAACCAAAGATCGAAGACATTCCGGTTGTAAGGGAACATCCTGAAGTCTTCCTCGAAGACTTGCCAGAATTATCTCCACAACGATTAGTCAAATTTTGCATCTATTGGACTCCAGGCGTCGCGCCTGTAGTCGATGCACCCTAAGCGACTTACACCTTCGGAAATGCAAGGATTGACAGTGAAGTTTTAGTAGTGGATAGAGAAGGAAGATAACAGACCAAAATTCCCTTTTGGGTAACCCCAGTTCTGCTCATCAAGAGGAAGGACGATGATTTTCAAATGAGCATCAACTACCAGGAGCCGAACGAGCTAACCCACGAGAGTCGGTGACTCTTGCTGAGGAATTTACGAACTTCTTACATAACTGACTGTGAGAACCCAACTACTATTACACAATTGGACGACGATCGAGTGTCGTTAGCGGTGACTTCGGGAATGAAGAATACCGGGGAAGATTGTATGACAATGACTTGATCTTAGATGTACATAGAAATGGTGCTTCCTGCACAAAGCGCCAACCAGATCTACACGGGATACGAAATCTGGAGGATCTAGAAAACATATTCAGGACCTTTGGGAACCCAGGACCAAACTCGTAAGGGTTTTTACTTAGGAGCCATATCGGTCAACTCGATCAAACACACGTTGATTTCCTTCGCTGAGAGCGAACACACGTTTGCTTCGTATACTTAGTCACTTCTCCATTCTGGCAGATACACATTGCTTCATTACTTGAAAACTTATATATAACCCATGCACCTTTTGCTACGCATGCGGTTTCATTACGAATAAACGCTTCATTAAAGTTCAAATATTACGTTGCAAAATCTAATTACTGGTTTATGACATTCGTTATTGAAATGGTTGGCTCTTTTGCTATCGAGTCAACACACTCTCTTGAAACTTCTTTATTTACAAATCACATTCATGGTTTATTTTGTTACCATGCCGATATTTCCTTCGTTGATACCTACATTTATTGCCAGGCTACACTGAGATTAAGTTCGATTGCTTGAACTTATCCACTTCGCATATTCAGTTTCAGACGTCATATGATGTATTGGGAGCATCATATTCTAATATTTTTGCAAAATTCTTTCATTTCGAGTCGTAGCAAATTCGGTTGGTCTACGACTCCTCTAAATCGTTGATTGATTTCGATACCTTGCAGTGATACTTTCACAGAATTGAAGCTTGCGCTAATTGGGTTACTCATTTCATACACGGATTTAATTGACTATTTATTTGTTAACAATCCATTTTGATATTCACGATCAAAGCAGCCTCAGCACAATTGTGTGTTGAGGCAATGGTACATGCATTTATTTCATACCGCAATGTACCTCCTAACAATTCTTTCAAAATCAATCGAATGCCTTGCGATACTTATCATTCTTCATCTTCAATAAAAAACAGTGGTTCTTTGATGTTCCGTATTTAATTGGAAACTCTATGACATTGCATAAATCAAATTTTCAGGCTTGTTTCGGCACACTTCCGTTTGGTTTAAAACACGGTGAACTTGTTCAATCACCACTATTATTGAATTATGTCAGTACGACACCCTGTGGCGTCATTACTAACTTATAGCTTGTGCTAATCATGGTCAACCGTTTCACGCAAAGCTACATATACTTTTGTTGACTTGTCATTTAAACATTTCTGATGCAACTACAAATCAAGGCAAGGATACACCAGATTCGCTTGTAATCACTCGGCGTATTCTCGCAACTCAAAATTTTCAACACGCTAAATCTTACCATTCATCTACTCGAGAGTTGACAGATCATTTTACCATTTCATTTGAGTAGTTGATTTTGAATTCTTATAACGGATGCTAGGGTTCGTGAAAACTCGTTTGCATATTGCAATCGAGAGTTTGAGAATCTTGTTAGTTAAAACCTCTCTTTTATGGAACCCCCCTCTGCTAGCTGGATTACGCTAGACTATACGTCAAGTACGTCTTGTACCTTTGACAACAAATGCTAAAAGCACATACCTTTTAACCCTAGGATTCGGGTTGTTATGTATTCTTGGACTCACCAAATGTGAGTAATGTTTGTTTCGGTTTGATGATTATCTACTTCGATATTATTCATATACATACATGTGTGGCTTAACCATAAGGGGTTAAGGTAGTACAAATTTCGAGGACGAAATTTCTTTAACGGTGGGAGAATGTGACAACCCTCACAAAACCAGGTATCCGTACAATTAATTAATATTTAATTAATGCTTAATTACTGTGCTTGCTTACAATTGTGGTTAAACTGCTTCTTGATTTCTGGTACATACATATTCATGCATCATACTTTATTACTGTCACTCCATTTATTTCTCACAATCATTAGTGACAACCTTGATGCACAAAAGCACAGTGAGCACACTATACGGATAACCCCGTAAACATGCTGACATTTACCAGCACCTAAACAGACATTGTTCTGAGGCCAGTATGAGCCGGGAGTAGATTTCTACACTGGTAGAGAGTGTAGGGATGTGAGGATCATTAAACTACATCACTAGGTGATAGTTATAGTGCCCGGAAGTGCCTAAAACATACTTTAATTACAAAATACTGCACTTTATACAAAAATGCAGCATTTAACATAACTAGTAAGGTGCAAAAACTTGGTAAAATAATTCTAGACACTTTCCAAAGTGTTGGTAATTTATTGTGTCACTAAAAATAATATTAAAGACACTTTAAATACTTATTTAACACTTTAACGGATCAATATCCAACCGAACAACCGGACTTTACCCGGAACATAAAAATATTGTCAATGACATTGTTTACACTTTTCTGAGCTAGTTAGGGTCCCCGAACACCCTTTGTATTATACTACACACTTAATACTCTAACTAATACCTTTGGAACCCAACTAGAACATAACTAGCCATTTGAAACCCAACCATAACCCCCCCCCCCCCCCTTCATGGGACGGTCACCATAGGGTGACCCACCCCTTTCCATTTCTTGAATATTTTAATCCTTTATGTCTAGTATCTAGAAAGCATGTTATATGTTGGATAAAAACTTGATTGGTTTATAAATAAGAACAAAGGATATGCATTCTCTTTCATCACACCATAAACCAAACTTGCTTTCTCTCTTCTCCTCTTGCCTATGTTCGGCCGAACACCATCACCATTACACACCCATCATTCAAATCTTGTCTAGTCATTTTACTCACATACAAGTGTACTAGAGATCATACAAGGAGGCCCGGTGCACTCAGAAGCTCAAGAACCTCTGTAGATTTCTTTTATCCACCTTGTTTTCGCTTTGATTCTTCCCTAGCCTCGAGCTAGTAGTAAGTACTTCTAAACATCCTCTTGATCTTGTTTAAAGTGGTTAATAAGTGATTTAACGGTTAAAATCCAAGAACATACAAGATCAAAACATAAAGTCTTGAAAGAATGATGAACTAGATGGATAAAGAGTAACTAGTGGTGTAAATCTTGTGAATCTTGTCTAGATGTGAGTATTTTATGTTGTTTGATGCTAGTAGTGGGATGGATCATCATCTAACCATGCTAGATCATGTTCATGGAACATGAACTAGTAATATGTTAAGAGTAAAAGTTGTAAGATGATGAACCCTTCCACACATAAACATGAACTTGTGTAAAAGTGATTTTTCTTGTAAAATAGAGTTCTAAACTAGTAGATCTAAAGATCTACAAGTGGTTTTTCGGAAGAACCAAGTAAAATATACAAGTCTTGTTTTAAACCCGGATCTTACACAAACTAAAAGCATTTTAGCGAATAAACAAGTGTGTAAACACTTGTGCGACAAGAAAGTTTGACAAAGAAACATTTTCGTAATTTTTGACTAGAAGTTGTAAAATTACACATTCTTTAAAAATAAAGTTTTTAAGAAACTAATTTTATTTTTAAATATGACGAGATCCACTAAAAATTATTTTTGACAAGTTTGATATTGGAATATTGTATATTGATGATTGATAAGTGGTTGATTAAATTTTAAAAAAAAAAATGATACTCTAGTAAGCGTGGCCACCTCCAGTTACAGAGGAAACTCTGGCGAAATTTTTCCAGAAATATAACACTTGGAAATATTTTGTGACAAGTGTTTATAAAAATATATTTTTACTTGTTTTTCCAAATAAACTTCGCCAAGATTTTCATTACAAAATAACCAAGTGTCGGAGGTGGATTTTCGTAAACAAAACTTGTTAAATATATATTTAGAATATATATTTTATAGTAAAATGCTTGTGTGATTTTATGATTACTTTGTGAACTAGATATGTTATTTTTAGAGTAAAAATAATATAACTTGAATACACTGAGAAGTATCGACTCCAAAATAATACCAACGCCCTCACAAATAAATATTTAAGTTACACCGGTACTGTTATTACCACACGAACTTTAAAACGTAACTTATGTATTTTCGGAAAATACTCTTAAAGATGTATTTTGATAAGGCATTATTTTGGAAATTATATAAAGTAAAATATAATATTTTTGGAAAAAATATGTATATTTTGGGAGACATAATATTTTAGACAAAGTGATTTAAAATATATTTTCAAGTGAGACTTAAAGATATATTTTTTGGAAATATAACGTTTACATGTATTTAAAACCCCCATCCTTGGGAAGGTATACACTTATTAAATAAATAAGAAGTGTGAACACGGAATAGTTACCTAACTATTTCTCCAACAAAACGTTAAACCCTAAGCCAAGGCACGGCCATCCATCTAATAGAAGTTAGTACGTGTAGGTCGTCACGCAGCAGGTTGATTTGGGATTGACTATTTCGAGACGCACATCAGTGAGTTCATGTCCCCCCTTTTCTCTTAACTGTTTTCAGTTTTTATACTTCGGGGGTGAAATACATGTTACAATGATTACGAATACTTTTATACATGGTATGGTTAGCTTAAGGAGGGTTACTACTTAGATCATGTGAGTGGGTAGGCGGAAACTAGAGGCCATTAATCCTCATTGTAGGACCGAGGGTCAGTAGCGGTAGATCTATCTGGGTGTAGCGAGCCCAACTCCAGGCCCAACAGAACGGACCTCGGGGTGACTTTGTACCCGACGCAAAAATCTGCTAGGTTTGAGTCTTCCTACAGCACTTCACACATATCATTGGCTTTGCAACCCAATGGTGAACTCTTTTTTCCTTATTTGCTACATAGCAGGGATTTTTCATACATACAAACATAATACAAAGGTTTACATACTCACTTTTACATGAACTCGCTCAACTTTATGTTGATTTTTCAACTTACATGTATTTCAGGAAATTAATGGATCTGGCCAAGTATGCAAGAATGTTAAGCTGCGTAGGAGTAGTGATGTCATCCGAGTTTAAGGGTTGTGACTTTTGCCTGGATGAGTCGCAAGTCCTAAACTGTGTCTATTTCATGTTTTGTGGTTGTGTCTTATGAACAAGGTTTCTATTATGCTGTGTTGTAAACTCGTTGCATGTGTCAACTCTAAAACAATGTTGTCGTATTTTACTTTTAAAACTTGAAGTAATGGATGATCATCATGGTTTTACTTTCATATAGCTTTGTTGTGATTAAGCTATGGTATTAAGAAGTCACACCAAATAAACCCCCGCTTCCGCAAAGCCAGGGTGTGACAGTAGCTTACCCTTTCGGACCTGGGACTCAGTCAATGTCGCAACTAACTCGATTGCCTGATGAACTGTGGTAGGGTTACTACCAGTGACGATGTCTTGCACAGAGTCAGGTAAGCCATCAATATACCTCTCGATAGCTTTCTCGAGTGGGGTAACCATTGTAGGGCATAGCAAACTCAACTCTTCATACCTATCAGTGTAAGCCCGGTGCTCACCACTGTCTTGCTTCAAATCATTAAACTCCCTTTCTAAAGCCCTCAGTTCATGATGAGGACAGAATTCCTTCATCATAAGAGCCCTAAGCTCAGCCCAGGTTTATGCTAAAGCAACCTCAGCACCACGGTCTCTCATAACCCCGTTCCACCAAGTAAGATCCCTCTTCTGAAACACACTGGAAGCAAACTCGACCTTGCGATTATCAGGACACTGAACATGACGAAACGTACTCTCAATGCTCTCGAAACACTGTAGGAGCCCAGTTGCTCCTTCAGAACCACTAAACTTGAGTGGTTTAGCCGAATTGAAACTCTTGAAATTGCATGGAGCATTTTGGTTATTGTTGGCTTGGTTAACTTGAGCAATAATGTCTGGGAGTACAGCAGCCATATGCTGCGCCATGATGGCTGCCATTTTGGCATTAGGTAGTGGATTTTCGCATCGAGGAGGCATTCTAAAATAGGAAACATGAGAGAAAACGAGTGAGATGATTAGATGAAAAGAATGAGGTGATACAAAAATCGACAAAAGCAAAGATGGTGGTCATTCGTCCGTACCACAAAGCAAACAAACGACACACAGTGACTAATCAAAGTAAATGGGTAAAAAAATAATGTATCACGAAGACATGCTTTAGCCTATAAGTGGACACTCACCCCAAGAGTTCCCAGGTAAGAGTGACTGGTCCGATTATGTGGATTTGTATGAACACTCTAGCTTAGACAGAAAACTAGATCGGTACGGGCACCCACCCTTCTAGATTGCACGTGTTCACATTATTTTAGACCCAAAACTTTGACGAGATTTTGAAAACTTGGAAGGCACAAGGCCAAAAGAATCATTCAAAAGTGGATGATTAAATTTTCAAAATCATTTGAAAAAATTAGAGGGTTCAAAACCTTATAATAAATCATTTAAAAACAGATGATTGATTTTCAAAAATCGTTTCAGAAAATTGGGTTCTTATTTTGGCAATCACCTAAGGATAGGTGAAGTGCATGTTTTAAGATCTAAACACAAGATAACTTGTGTTAGGGTCCTAAAAAAGTTATAGTCTAGGTCAAAGCATTACTAATAAACTAATTCCCTATAACCATTGGTTCTGATACCAACTCTTTTGTCACACCCCGACCACGTAAAACAACAAACCGCGGCGGAAACGTCGGGGAGTGTAGCAACAGAATTATTGTTTCACAACCATGGTAATTAAAGTTATGTTTTATTTATAAACAAAGGTGTTACATTGTCTTAAAACAACTGAAATAAAGGGTACATAACATGATTAAACTAGTTCTAGCTTCGTTTTATGTCACTAAGGCATAGGTCCGCCTAAGTGTATCTTGTCCAATCCTATGCAACAGCTCCGGAAAACACATGTGAAAATAGGTACGTCAGCATAAAAATGCCTGTGAGATACATAGATTTTGTTAAAATAGGATTCATGACTTATGTTTTAAAAGAAAATGTTTAATAAAAACCAGTCATGAATCTTGTTAAATGTTTTCTTTTATAAATCATGTGAAAACTTCGATAAGAAATCAGATTATATAAAAGGAAGGTGTATGGTTAATTTATAACCAAGTAAAATGAGTTGTATAAAATAAAATGTCTTGTGAAAATCTGTTATTTATGTAATATATAATGTGTCTAAATTGAAATGGTTTAAATAACGCAACGATATGTAATATCATAAAAGCACTTATATATAGGAAGTACGAGCGGCGTATCCACCATGCTTTTATCATATTACGCACGCCTCGTTACCTAAATCACTTACCCAAACAAACCACCAAATTGTCTTGTTTAAACCAATTGTCAAATGTTTATGTGTAAATAAATGTCTTTGTCAAATGTAAATTATGTAATGTATAACCAAAGGTCATATATGGCAAGTGAAATATATCGACTAAACCATAGGTAAAATGCACAAAACAAGGTATTGAAATAAATCAAAGTTATGTTTTGTAAAATAACTGCATGCTTTACTGATACAAACAACTATGCGGTATTGTGAAAATGCATACATTCAAGCCTTGAGACTGTGGCGATAAACCCTTAAACAAATTAAAGGTTTATTTGAGTTATGTGATTCGAATTCGGTCATTCCTTCCATCTAAACAAACCTAGGATTTCAGGAACGGGAGTTGTCAATTCCTATGGTACCACTACCTACTAACGAACGGCATGGCCAATGTTAATGAATGTATTTTTGTCCCATTTAAACAAACCAAATGTCATACCAAAATGTAAGCATGTAATGTAAAACAAATGTACTAAGTATGCAGCAAATGGACATACATTGCATGTGATGTAAAACAAATGTACTAAGTATGCAACAATGAACATACATAGCATAAAATGTAATGTAAAACAATGCACTAGGTATGCACTTAAATGGACATACATAGCGTGAAATGTAATGTAAAACAATGCACTAAGTATGCACTAAATGGACATACATAGCGTGAAATGTAATGTAAAACAATGCACTAAGTATGCACTAAATGGACATACATAGCAAAAACATAATGAAATCATGTACTATAAGTGTACTAATGAACATAACAAGCATATGATATGAAAACATGGAAAGCACGAAAATAACAAGTAGGCACATGTGTTTCACCGCAAAATGTTTGAAAAAACAGTAAAAGAGGGGACTATGTACTCACTTGAGACTGCTCAATAGTCTTTGGATAACCACCAAGCAATGCTAGAAATATCACGAAAGTCAAACGACACCTAATATAGGTAACTATGTTAATAAACGGACCTAAATCGGAGGATCGGATAAAATGTGGTATCGTAAACCAAATGAGTATATGAATTCATGTAATATGGTTTAACAAAGCCTACATTCTTAAATGGAACCTATCCTAAGTGCTTACGACCCATTACGACTCGTTTAGGTAGCTTATGCTACTTTTTTTGGGTAAAGGGGTTACCCCGATGATTCTATATATTCACAACCAAATAAAACAAGTAGCGTAGAAAGCCTACACTAGTTCAATCATGAGACATGCCTCATGAAAGTAAACAAAACAAAAACCACACAAGCCCAATCTACCAAAAAACACAACTAGACTAAACTCTAGAATACGAAATAAAAACTAATCAACCGGCCGCTTCATCTTTGTGACTAACTACAATCACCCATTCTCCTAGAAGCTTTCGAACTCTATCCGTCTGCTTCATCTTCACTCCCATAAGCTTGTATCGAACAGTCTTGACAATCGCCTCATAAACTTGCTCCGGAGGTCTCAACTGATTTTTTAAAAGTCTAGAATTACGTTCCTGCCATATGAAGTAAGCACTAGCCGCCACCAAAAGTCTACTAACATAATCAGCTGCTAGCTTAGAACGAGTTCTGACCATCAACCAAGAAACAATATCATCCCACTTTGGATTAACATTATCCATACCAGCTTTAATCCGAACAATATTCCAAACCTGTGTAGAGAATTTGCATTCAAAGTAAACAACACATCATATTCATGTTTTTTCTCCTCGAGAAATCCCAGCTAAGAATAACATCTTGAGTGAGTAACTTCTTCCTCATAATCAGCCACAATAAGAAAGAGTGTCTCCGGATGCAATGAGCGAACCAGACTACTTTACTCCGTTCGACCTCCTGCTCTCTATACCGAATAGAATCCTAAATACTTGAAGCCGATACCTCATTGACATTATCACCCACCCGCCACTGAATGATATCTCGTTTACCTGCAACCGGTTGGATCTGACCCAACTGAATATGCACAGGAAACAAATCCCTCCAAGCCGTGGGCCATTGCCAACCATCCTCTGAATAAATATCCGCAACAGAAGCTTCCAGTGTAAACCCAACATTCGTAATCATTCTGGGCGACAATATATTACCTAGCGGGCCTAACACACTCCAAATATCATACCAAGCCGACGTTGATCTCCCATCCCCAAGCGAAGTCCACAAATAGTTTCTTATCATCGGCCGGAGTTGGAGAAGTTTTCTCCAGCTCCAACAATAGTTGGTAGGAATCTTAACTATCCAGAAACTCTTACCTTTTAATTTGTAGTCATGCACCCACTCAACCCAAAGCGACTTCCGTTTAGTAATAACGCTCCAAACATGATTTGCCATAAGCGCTTTATTCACATCACCTATACGTCTAATTCCCAAACCTCCTTCATATTTGGGAGTGCAAACAGAATTCCATGAAACCTTTGCCCTCCCTTTTTGATACGAGCTATCTTGACTCCATAAAAAATTACGCATTCTAGCTTCAAGATCATGAGTCACCCGAGATGGTAAAATAAATACCGACGACCAGTAAATGTGCATAGAAGAGAGGACCGCCAAGATAAGTTGTAACCGCCCCGCAAAAGAGAGCAGCTTGTTCTTCCAGTTCGAAATACGTTTCTCTAGTCTTTCAACAAGGACACCACAATCTTTATATAAAAGCCGTGTAGAGATAAGAGGAACTCCCAAATATCTAACTGGGAGGGAGCCTTCCACAAAAGGCATAACATTAAGAATAGCATTCTTCACCTGTTGGGGAACATTACAAAAGAAAACCGTGCTCTTTTGAACACTAGGGACCAATCCAGACATATTGGTGAATTTAGAGAGAGCCGCCATAATACACTTCGCTGAGCCGACATCTCCTCTAGCAAACATAAAAAGATCATCTGCAAAACAAAGATTAATAATCTGCTGCTTCTCGCATCTGTTATGAAATCTGAATGATGAATCCATCCTAGTTTCATGATGAAGGATACCCGTTAGAATCTCCATAACCAGCGTAAACAGATAAGGAGATATTGGATCTCCTTGCCGTAACCCCCGTTTACCTCTGAAATAACCATGAACATTGCCATTAACACAGATAGAGTAAGATGGCGTTGAGACACAAGTCATAACCCAATCCACCATCTTGATATCAAATCCAAACCCCAGCAACACACTCCTTAAGAATCTCCAATCAACAGTATCATAAGCTTTCTGAATGTCTACTTTAAACGCACACCTCGGGGGGCCGACGTTTCTATGATAGTTGTGCATGAGCTCCTGAGTGAGTAAAATATTATCCGAAATTTTCCGACCCGGGACAAAAGCCGACTGATTAACATTAACAAGCATATTCAGCGCCACTTTAAGACGATCCGCCAGAATCTTGCTAATACACTTGTACAAAACATTGCAACATGCTATAGGACGGTAATCTGTAACACTAGAAGGGGTAGCAATTTTCGGCACTAGGACAACAAGAGTATGATTTAATTCACGCAACAGCTTACCAGAGGAAAAGAAGTCAATAACAGCATTCGACACATCTTCCCCGATGACCGACCAAGCACCCTTGAAGAAAGATGAAGAGTACCCGTTTGGCCCTGGAGCTTTGTCAGTTCCAATCGAAAACATAGCCTTATGAACTTCATCAGCCGTAACCTGACGAACCATATGGGAAGCAACTACAGGATCCAATGAATTACCAAAAAGTTCAGGCGAAGGAACGAGTGAAATATCACCCTGACACCCCAAAAAATTTTCATAGTGATGCACTAGAGGCAATTGCACGTTTTCACCTTCATACAAAACGCCACTCGAATCCTTTATGACATCAATTCTACTACGATGATTCCTAGTTTTAAGAGACGAATGAAAAAATGTCGTGTTCATATCACCAGCTTGTAACCAATCCACCTTTGATTTTTGCTTGATAAATCGTTCCTCATCCAATGAAGCTTCCTGATAATCATGTGTAATTCGTAATTCTAGATTATACGGGTCAGTGTCACACCCCGACCACGTGGAACAACCAAAACGTGGCGGAAACGTCGGGGAGTGTTGTAACAGAATCATTGTTTCATAACCATGGTATAAATAAATTCTGTTTTATTGAATAAATGAACTCATTGTTTTAATACAATCAAATAAGTACAACTATGATCTTCCAAGTTTTAAAGTTACTAAGGCACGAGTCCATCCTAAATGTAGCATGTATCAACAATCATTGCAAAGCAGTACCTGAAACATGTGTAAAAATAGGTACGTCAGCATAAAAATGCCTATGAGATACATAGGTTTTGTGAAAATAAGATTCATGACTTATGTTTAAGAAAATGTTTAGTCATGAACCTTGTAATTTGTTTTGTTTTGTAAATCGTTTGAAAAGTGATAAAATCAGATGATATGTATAAGTAAGAGAATAATGTATGGTTAAATGAATAACCAAGTAAAATGAGTTTGTATAAGATAAGTTGTTTGTAAATCAATGTCTTGTGAAAAGTATGTCATTTGTATAAAATATTATATGTATCAAATTGAAATGATTCAAATAACACTACAATATGTAATACCATACAAACACTTATATATAGGAAGTACCAGCGGCGTATCCACCATGCTTGTATCATATTACACACGCCTCGTTACTTAATCACTTACTCAAACCAAACCAACAATGTAAGATGTCTATGTTTAAACCAATTGCCAAATGTATTGAATAATATGTCAAAATGTTTTTGTCAAGATGTAAGTCATGTAATGTATAACCAAGATGATATGTATAAATAAATGTAAGGTTAAACGAATAACCTTATAGTAGCATATTAAAAGTATACTTTTGGATTTGTAAATAACATATTAAACTATGTTTTGGTTCCATAAATAACATATCAAAATATGCTTTGGGTTTCATAAATAACATATCAAAATATGCCTTGGATGTTATAAATAACATATTAAATTATGTTTTGGTTTTGTAAATAACATATCAAAATATGCTTTGGATGATTAACAAAATATATGTTGGTTTTGTACAATACCACACATGAGAGTATATCAAATTATACTTTTGGGAGTATATCAAAATATACTTTAAAAGTGTGAATTAAGAATTCATTCAGACCTAGTGCATCAAAATACACCTTTGAGACTATAGGGATACCACAAAGGCAATCCCTATTTGGATGGAGAAACAAATTGGTTTCAGACATTCCATGACAACAGGAATGGGGTGTCTAATCCTATAGCGCTATATCATACTAACAATCGGTCTGGTGAACATAAAATAAGTACAATTCAACATTTTATTTTATGTTCTTTGAGAAATCAGTGTTTAAACCATAGATAGTCATTTAGTTTGTCAAGAGATAAGTAATAACATGTATAATCAATTATACTTTGAAATCATGAAAATAACACATAGGTACACATGCTTCACCCCAAAACAGTTTGGAAAACAGTAAAATAGGAGAACTATGTACTCACATTGAGAGTGCTTAGGAGTCCTTGTGTAACAACCAAACAATGCTAGAGATCACGGATATCAAACGGCACCTAATATAGGTAACTATGTTAATAAACCAGACCTAAATCGGAGGATTTAGATAGAATGAGGGTTCGTAAACCAAACGTGTATGGAGACTCGTGTCATATGGTTTAACAAAGCCTACATACTAAATGAAACTTATCATAAGTGCTTTCGACCCATCGCGACCCATTAAGGTAGCTTATGCTACTTTAACGCGTCGTGCGCGCAAAAGCGCATTCGAGACGTCTAACTAGCCCTATGACAAGTGTTATATGCCTAAACATGTTACATAATCAGTTATGTGACAAAAGTTTAGGTTACATATGCTTAATTACCAATTATACATGAAAAGGGTATTCTGGTAATTTACCTAAGGCATATAAACTACCTATCATACAACTACTTAAACGTTGTGACCATAAGGTATAACCTCGGAAGGTTATTCCCTATATACTATGGTCACCTAATGTATTTGGTCGGATCCTAATGATCGACCAAATGGTTCGGGTTCGAAGGTATAAGCGATTTATTAGATCGTTTACCCTACGACCCTAGACAACGTGGTAATCAGTAGGCATAGTCACAAGGGACTATGACCATCGTGATTACACTCACGTTGCGAAGTTCAAATGAACTTCGCATTGACCATAAACTGGTCAATGCAGAAAGTCAAACAAAGTTTGACTTTCGGACTCGAAAAGCAATAAAAGAACGAAGGAACACTTACGAAGGGTCCCCGAATGCTAATCTAGATCAAAATAGCTCAGGTATGAAACAAAGGTTTCAACTTAGAGCACATAAGATCAGATTCTTGTGAGAAATGAGTGAAAATGTGATGGGTATTTATAGTTTTCGGTTCACCGTTAGGATCGTTTCTTGGAGAAGAGGGAATGATCTAGCCCGTACACTTGTCGAAATGTTGTGGTAACTGATTTTGGCCACCACAAGAGTTTAACAAGTGGCACTTGACCTTTGGAGAATGTTTAGGGGCAGATAACAGCAGCCAAAATTGATTTGCTGCATCTGGACACTGCTTGCACACCGTAACAAATAAACCCTTACGGTGCGCAAGGGCCAAGTTTGGCAGATTTACAATTTTGGTCCCTGTTGTGCTATAAGGTCATTTCCGACCCGTTAACCCCATTTCAAAGCTCTAAAATGAAGTTAAAGTATAGGGAACTTAAAATGTGCTCAAAAATATCTCGGATGTCGGTTCGTTTAGCCGTACGGTTGCGATGTTCGGTTAATTACGACGGGAGTCGTAACGAACGCGAAAACGATCCAAATTAAGCGACGAATGGTTTTTTCTCTAGCCAAACACTAAAATAAAATATTTTAGTGCTTACATAAATTTTTGGATGTCCGGATGTATTCAGAACGTAAGTTATGCGCGAAAATGCAAACTTGTGCACTTTTTGACGCTTTTAGTCCCTGAATGACCCAAAAGTTTATTTTAGCATACAGAACCCCTCAAAGCCTATTTCTAAGCTATGTAAAGGATATTTATGGTATGTTTAACTTATGGTTATGTTCCGGAATGTTCGTTACAGTTCAAATTGGCATACTTTCGCAGTTTGTCAAGTTTAGTCCCTGTAAGCGAATTAACTTGTTTTTGCCATACCAAAGCCTTTAAAACTTATTTCTAAGTTATGTAAAGGTTATTTAAGGTATGTTAAGCCTATTTCACTATTCCGAAGTGTTCTTTGAATTAAACTGGTTATATTTACGCATCAGAGCGCGTATAACCCTCCAGAAAGCGATTTAAAGCTTAAAATCGAACAAGAGTTGATATGTGCAAACGATACACATATTTTTACAAATCCCAAGTACGAAATACAATATTTCATTGGTTTGGAATTTGTTTGATGGTTGAAGTGACACAGGTGTCACAGTCTCCCCTACTTTAGGAAATTTCGTCCCGAAATTTAATTCTAGAGGAAACTTGTGAAGACAACTGTGACGGTTTCGCCTTCTAATAGATCCATTGAACCCTTAAGTAAAACTCTGGGCCATGTTAGGATTCTTAGCGAATTTGTTAACCCTCAAAGTGAATTCCTTATAGTAGTAAAACATGGAATTTTTGAACTACGGACAGAAGAACGTTTCTTATGAAGACTTATTATAGTAAACTTGTGTGTGCTTGAAATCAGAATTGGGGAGTGTGAGAATAAATGACATTGATCGATGTCCAAGACTCCTCCCGTATCATTATTCTTGTCACTATAGGTCTTAACACATGACAAAGCTTCCTGTGGTTTCTGTGCACTGAATTCCATAATTATGTAGGCCTCCATAATTACGTAATTCCTTGCACAGTCCGCACAGTTCATTTCATAATCCGTAGGAAAAATCACTTGAATAAACATGAAACGACTCGACTAGATCACCAAAGGATCTTTTTAACTAAATCAACGAACGATCTTTTTAACTAGATCAACACATTATCTTCTTAACTAGACCGTCGTACGATCTCCTTAAATAGACCACTTAAGGGATCTTTAAAATTATATCATCACATGATATTTCTAATCAGATTTTCAAATCAATCTATTTAACTAGACCACCCAAGGGGTCCAATTATAGAATAGTACTTTAAAACCCAAGGGACTTGACTACAACGTAGAAGTCCATTAAAGATTTAAGATAGTAACTTTGGATATCCTATTATGAATCTCTCGTATGAGGTATGGAAGATTCTACGAGGATTTGGATGGATCATATATAACCACAAAACATATAAGAAAACACATAAGCATATAATTAGTTAACTCGATTCTTTAATTTGTTATCTTTAGGTATGGATATTTAAAACACACCAAGAATCCAATCAATGGATTTTATTTGGCACATTAACCATTTTCAAGGATCCATCTATAAAGATAGAAGGATTTTCAATAAGAGTTTGGCTTTGTTTCTTAAAAGAAACGAGTGTTTAAGGTTCTTGGGGAGATCACAAGTGATCATAAAATAACAGAACCATACGAGTAGTTTGTCTTTGGGTTGACATCATAAGGTTGCATCAAACATTCACACAATCGTATAAATTTTGCAGAAATAAAAACAACAAATCTTTATTTATGCAACAACCGAATTGTCTTGAAGTGTCAAAAGATAACAACCAAGGAAATAAAACACTAATTGTTCACTGCTGCATCATTGTTCACGTTTGCCTCATTGATGTTGAACACTCATCCACGCGCTGGAGGTATGTTAACAAGTCTTGGGCAATTGTTCCTGTAGTGGGTAAGGTCACCACAGTTATAACATGACCCCGGAGGGAACTATGCTTGAACAGCAGCAGGGTTTGCAGCAGCTTGATTTGCATAACGACAAACATTGATCAAATGTCCCAACCGCCCACAGTGGGTACATTTGTGACACTGCTCTTGCTCTAGATGATGACGGTTGAACTTGTTGCACAAAGGTGCGGTACCAACATAGTTTTGCCTTTTGCGAGGTTGTGCTGGCTGGTTTGGTGCAACCTGTTTGTCTTGCGCAGTTACAGCGAAATTTTGAGAGGTTTTGCGCTTCTTCTTCTTGGACACCTCAGCATTTTCTTCCTTTGGTTCCACTTGAGCAGTCTTGTCAGATGGTCTTGAGTCGCCCTTCCGAAACAGCTTGCGCTTCCTGATATGGGATTCAGTCAGAGTGGCAGACAATTCAATGGCTTGTCTGACAGTAGTAGGGTTGCTGCCAGTAACAATATCCTGAATTACGTCAGGAAGACCATCAATGTATTTCTCAATCGCCTTATCCAGAGGCGTAACCATAGTAGGGCATAACAAGCTCAATTCCTCATAGCGGTCAGTGTAGGCTCGATGTTCCCCACTGTCTTGCTTCAAATCATCATATTCCCTTTCTAGAGCCCTTAGCTCATGACGAGGACAGAATTCCTTCATCATAAGAGCCCTAAGCTCGGCCCAAGTCTGTGCTAATGCAACCTCAGCACCGCGGTCTCTCATCACCCCGTTCCACCACGTGAGAGCCCTCTTCTGAAACACACTCGAAGAAAACTCGACCTTGCGATTTTCAGGACACTGAACGTGATGGAAAGTATTCTCAATGCTCTCGAACCATTGAAGAAGCCCAGTTGCTCCCTCAGAACCACTAAACTTGAGTGGTTTAGCCGAGTTAAAATTCTTGAAATTGCATGGAGCATTGTTGTTATTGATGGCTTGCATCATTTGAGCATAAAGATTTGGGAAGGCAGCAGCCATTTGTTGTGCGATGATTTCCGCCAGTTCAGCATTCGCCATCTGATTGTCACGTCGAGGAGGCATTCTAAAAGAGGAAACATGAAAGGAAACGAGTGAGAGAATTAGACGAAAGGAATGAGATGAAACAAATCTGATGAAAGCAAGGATAGTGGTCATTTGTTTGTTACTACAAAGCAACAAACGACCCCGGTGATTAATCAAAGTAAATGGATCAAAAATAATGTATCGCGAAGACATGCTCGCCTATAAGTGAACACTCATCCCAAGAATTCCCAGGTAAGCACAACTGGTCTCGCGTCTGATGAGATATATACGAAGTTCTTGCCTAGACAGAAAACCCAGAATACAGGCATTCACCCTTCCAGTTTGCACGTGTTCACATTATTTAAAACCCAAAACCTTGACGAGATTTTGAAAACTTAAAGGGGTTCAAAACCTTATAACAGAGGGTTCAAAACCTAGTAATAAATCATCCTAGAGCAGATGATTAGTTTTCAAAGTGGTTTTGAAATTTATGTTCTTGTTGTGGTCGTCACCTAAGGATAGGTGACGGTATTGTTTTATGACTAAACGCAAGTAAACTCGCGTTAGGGTCCTAAGAAGGTTATAGACTAGGTCAAAGTATTACTAATAACCTAATTCCCTATAACCATTGGCTCTGATACCAACTTTTCTGTCACACCCCGACCACGTGGAACAACCAAAACGTGCCGGAAACGTCGAGGAGTGTTGTAACAGAATCATTGTTTCATAACCATGGTATAAATAAATTCTGTTTTATTGAATAAATGAACTCATTGTTTTAATACAATCAAATAAGTACAACTATGATCTTCCAAGTTTTAAAGTTGCTAAGGCACGAGTCCATCCTAAATGTAGCATGTATCAACAATCTTTGCAAAGCAGTACCTGAAACATGTGTAAAAATAGGTACGTCAGCATAAAAATGCCTGTGAGATACATAGGTTTTGTGAAAATAAGATTCATGACTTATGTTTAAGAAAATGTTTAGTCATGAACCTTGTAATTTGTTTTGTTTTGTAAATCGTTTGAAAAGTGATAAAATCAGATGATATGTATAAGTAAGAGAATAATGTATGGTTAAATGAATAACCAAGTAAAATGAGTTTGTATAAGATAAGTTGTTTGTAAATCAATGTCTTGTGAAAAGTATGTCATTTGTATAAAATGTTATATGTCTCAAATTGAAATGATTCAAATAACGCTACAATATGTAATACCATACAAACACTTATATATAGGAAGTACCAGCGGCGTATCCACCATGCTTGTATCATATTACACACGCCTCGTTACTTAATCACTTACTCAAACCAAACCAACAATGTAAGATGTCTATGTTTAAACCAATTGCCAAATGTATTGAATAATATGTCAAAATGTTTATGTCAAGATGTAAGTCATGTAATGTATAACCAAGATGATATGTATAAATAAATGTAAGGTTAAACGAATAACCTTATAGTAGCATATTAAAAGTATACTTTTGGATTTGTAAATAACATATTAAACTATGTTTTGGTTCCATAAATAACATATCAAAATATGCTTTAGGTTTCATAAATAACATATCAAAATATGCCTTGGATGTTATAAATAACATATTAAATTATGTTTTGGTTTTGTAAATAACATATCAAAATATGCTTTGGATGATTAACAAAATATATGTTGGTTTTGTACAATACTACACATGAGAGTATATCAAATTATACTTTTGGGAGTATATCAAAATATACTTTAAAAGTGTGATTTAAGAATTCATTCAGACCTAGTGCATCAAAATACACCTTTGAGACTATAGGGATACCACAAAGGCAATCCCTATTTGGATGGAGAAATAAATTGGTTTCAGACATTCCATGACAACAGGAATGGGGTGTCTAATCCTATAGCGCTATATCATACTAACAATCGGTCTGGTGAACATAAAATAAGTACAATTCAACATTTTATTTTATGTTCTTTGAGAAATCAGTGTTTAAACCATAGATAGTCATTTAGTTTGTCAAGAGATAAGTAATAACATGTATAATCAATTATACTTTGAAATCATGAAAATAACACATAGGTACACATGCTTCACCCCAAAACAGTTTGGAAAACAGTAAAATAGGGGAACTATGTACTCACATTGAGAGTGCTTAGGAGTCCTTGTGTAACAACCAAACAATGCTAGAGATCACGGATATCAAACGACACCTAATATAGGTAACTATGTTAATAAACCGGACCTAAATCGAAGGATTTAGATAGAATGAGGGTTCGTAAACCAAACGAGTATGGAGACTCGTGTCATATGGTTTAACAAAGCCTACATACTAAATGAAACCTATCCTAAGTGCTTTCGACCCATCGCGACCCATTAAGGTAGCTCATGCTACTTTAACGCGTCGTGCGCGCAAAAGCGCATTCGAGACGTCTAACTAGCCCTATGACAAGTGTTATATGCCTAAACATGTTACATAATCCGTTATGTGACAAAATTTTAGGTTACGTATGCTTAATTACCAATTATACATGAAAAGGGTATTCTGGTAATTTACCTAAGGCATATAAACTACCTATCATACAACTACTTAAACGTTGTGACCATAAGGTATAACCTCGGAAGGTTATTCCCTATATACTAAGGTCACCTAATGTATTTGGTCGGATCCTAATGATCGACCAAATGGGTCGGGTTCGAAGGTATAAGCGATTTATTAGATCGCTTACCCTACGACCCTAGACAACGTGGTAATCAGTAGGCATAGTCACAAGGGACTATGACCATCGTGATTACACTCACGTTGCGAAGTTCAAACGAACTTCGCATTGACCATAAACTGGTCAATGCAGAAAGTCAAACAAAGTTTGACTTTCGGACTCGAAAAGCAATAAAAGAACGAAGGAACACTTACGAAGGGTCCCCGAATGCTAATCTAGATCAAAATAGCTCAGGTATGAAACAAAGGTTTCAACTTAAAGCACATAAGATCAGATTCTTGTGAGAAATGAGTGAAAATGTGATGGGTATTTATAGTTTTCGGTTCACCGTTTGGATCGTTTCTTGGAGAAGAGGGAATGATCTAGCCCGTACACTTGTCGAAATGTTGTGGTAACTGATTTTGGCCACCACAAGAGTTTAACAAGTGGCACTTGACCTTTGGAGAATGTTTAGGGGCAGATAACAGCAGCCAAAATCGATTTGCAGCATCTGGACACTGCTTGCGCACCGTAACAAATAAACCCTTACGGTGCGCAAGGGCCAAGTTTGGCAGATTTACAATTTTGGTCCCTGTTGTGCTATAAGGTCATTTCCGACGCGTTTAAGGCCCGTTAACCCCATTTCAAAGCTCTAAAATGAAGTTAAAGTATAGGGAACTTAAAATGTGCTAAAAAATATCTCGGATGTCGGTTCATTTAGCCGTACGGTTGCGATGTTCGGTTAATTACGACGGGAGTCGTAACGAACGCGAAAACGATCCAAATTAAGCGACGAATGGATTTTTCTCAAGCCAAACACTAAAATAAAATATTTTAGTGCTTTCATAAATTTTTGGATGTCCGGATGTATTCAGAACGTAAGTGATGCGCGAAAATGCAAACTTGTGCACTTTTTGACGTTTTTAGTTCCTGAATGACCCAAAAGTTTATTTTAGCATACCGAACCCCTCAAAGCCAATTTCTAAGCTATGTAAAGGATATTTATGGTATCTTTAACTTATGGTCATGTTCTGGAATGTTCGTTACAGTTCAAATTGGCATACTTTCGCAGTTTGTCAAGTTTAGTCCCTGTAAGCGAATTAACTTGTTTTTGCCATACCAAAGCCTTTAAAACTTATTTCTAAGTTATGTAAAGGTTATTTAAGGTATGTTAAGCCTATTTCACTATTCCGGAGTGTTCGTTGGATTAAACTGGTTATATTTACGCATCAGAGCGCGTATAACCCTCCAGAAAGCGATTTAAAGCTTAAAATCGAACAAGAGTTTATATGTGCAAACGATACACATATTTTTACAAATCCCAAGTACGAAATACAATATTTCATTGGTTTGGAATTTGTTTGATGGTTGAAGTGACACAGGTGTCACAGTCAGCATCTATAAGACTTTGTAAACCATCCAATTTAGCTCGAAGCTCATTAACCTTCCGATGCAAATTCCCCTGTTTAAAAAGAAGGCCTCTAAGCGGGCCCTTAAACAACCTGAGCTTCTTTACAACCCGGAATTGGTGCACACCATCAACATTCAACTCCCAAGACCGTTTCACAATATCCAAAAATTCAGGTTTGTGAATCAGAAAATTAGCGAATTTGAAAGATTTACGTTTACGGACCTCCGCTTTAGGGATTTTAAGAATGCACGGGCAGTGATCCGACAACCTGTATGGGTGAAAATAAGCAACCGAACTAGGATACTCAACCACAAACTGAGTATTCCCTAACACTCTATCAATTTTCTTAAGCAATCCAACTCCCTCCTTAGGTTTTTGATTCCATGTAAAGTGAAGACCCGATCGGTTGATATCAAAAACCTCTATATCATCAACACAATTCTGAAATTCTCTCATACCAGCCGAGATAGAAGAAGCTCCCATGGAGTTGTCTTCACTATTAAGAGCTGAGTTAAAATCACCCATGATTATCCACAGCTGATTACCAACCAACACCTTATGCATCGAAAGTTGTTGCCATAATTCTCTTCTAGTAACATAATAGTTAGTCGCGTAGACTATCGAGCAAAACATCATCTTCTTGTCACTTTTAAATCTAATCTGAATATGCATAACCTGCGAAGATTGATTCAGAACCATAACATCAAACACATTCGGATTCCAGCCATAATAATCCTAGTACCCTTATCACATATGCCTCCATTAGAAGTCCAATCCCAATTACGAAAGACAGACTTACAAACTTTATTAAGGTTACCCACATCAACATGAGACTCTAAAATAGCACAAAAACTCAGATTACTCTCTTTAACAATCTGCCGAACCTCCATTTGTTTCAGAGGGCGGTTCAACCCCCTTATATTCCATGCTGCAAGACTAATCATCAGGAACTACTTGGCTAGGAGTGCTTGGCCCCGTATTGTTGGTCGGCTTCTGAGTACCATTAAGAAGAAAATCATTCGTTTCATTATAAACCTCAGTTACTTCATCATCATCTGATTCTTCATACCCATCATCATCCCCTATCTTTTTGCTCCCATCCCTATCTTCTGTATTCACTTTATTCAGCACATCAAACGGATTAGTAGATTCAAACCTATTCACGATTTTCTTTTCTTTGATCTCACCCTTCGGCTTAGGCATGACAGGCCTATATTCAAATTTCGAATTCTGCTTATTAACTTGGATCCCATTCTTTTTAGCCGCCTTTTTACCATATACCCCAATGTATCCATCCTCATCAATAACAGGCTGCTTCTTAACCGAACGGGGTTGAGTCATGTTGTTCCTATATTGATTATCATTAATGGGCTTACCTATCTTCTTAGGTTGCTTCGGACAAGACTCATTCGAATGACCAAAAACACAACAAGAAGCACATCGATGGGGACTCCATTCATACTCAACATACATAGTCTCTTTTACAAACCCCTCCCCCTCTGGTTCTGGAATAGCTATAGTAATCTCTTCTTTCAATTCATTATCAGCAGAAATTTCAATCAACGCCCGGGCATAACTACTTCTACCCCAAACTTCATTACACATAGCCGTAGTATACGTGTCTAGCATCTTAGGATCACCAATAGTTGTCGCCACTAAGCTAAGTCCATCTTCGGTATAAGCCGCAAGTGGAACTTCATGGATTTTCACCCAAACTTGAATCTTCTTTACCTCCTTTTTTTCCAGCTTAGTCGTAGGTTTCCACTCATTTAAAATGAGAGGTTGAGATCTAATAATCCAAGGGCCCCCTTTCAGAGCATTGAGCATACCTACTTCATCATTAAACTTGAAGAAGAAAAAGTCGTTTGCATTCATCATAGATTTTTGTAGGCCAAATTGTTTCCAGTTAATCCTCACAAAATATTCTACCACAGGAAAAGCCAACCGATCACCCAAAAAATACCCATAAAGCGTGTTAGCCAGTTTGTCTTGCACCGCCCGAACTGACTCCCTCGGCAACACTACATCACACCCCTCATGAACAGTTGCACTAGCAAGGGAGCGAAAATTAACCTTATTGGTCTTGTCCGCAATAACAGAATCAGCATAAGATTTTGATGCTGATGTGCTTCCACGTTCCTGCTGACTTCCATGAAGGCCTCCTACTCCATCTAAACTATTTTGCAAGCCCAAAGAATCAGATTGCTTATTTTCCATAGAGACCGGTACCGTAATCTTGGATAGCTCATCAATAACATTAAACATCTTAGGATCAGGTTGATCCGAAATCACTGTACCTCGGCGAGGGCAAGATGTGAAACCATCAATATTCAAACCCCGACTAGACAAACCCTTGAACTGCAATGGAGGCTTTCCCCGATCCCCCTGATTGTTAACAACAGGTTTCTTACGTTCATCCATACTACTAAAACTCAACTCTCACTATCAGCAAAGAAACAACACACCATGCACGACGAAACTGAAAACCAGAAAACCAAACAGCAAGAAAAAGAACAGAAAACCCTAATCTAGCGAAAAACCCTAGTCCATACTACTACCAAAATCGTATAGAAATCATGTTAAAACAAGTAGAACAATCGATCTATACAACCTGATTGAAGCACAGATTAAGGCGGCGATTGAAGATCTGGACAAGAAAACCCTAGAATTAATCCGAAGTCCAATGCTAACGAGTTCGATATAGCAATCTGAACAATCAGATTTCTAATCTCAGACTGTTATACACCAGATTATGAACCAAAATCCAGGATTGCAGGGAGGATCCAGAATCGCCTAGCTAGGAGAGACCATTAGGGTTTTAAACTGGAACATGCAGCTTATGCTACTTTAACGCATCGTTCGCGTAAAACGCGTTCGGACCGCCTAACTAGTCCTATGATAAGTAAAATATGCCTTAACATGTCTAATATTGTTGCATAATCAGTTTAGATGTCAAAATTTATGTTACATATGCTTAAAATGAATTTTGGCGTAACAAGGGCATTTTGGTCATTTTTCCTAAGGCATATAATTTCCTATCATACAACTATGTAGACTAAGTGACCATAAAGTATAACCTCGGAAGGTTATTCCTTATGCAACTATGGTCATGAAATGAGTTTGGTCGGATCCTAATGATCGACCAAACGGGTCGGGTTTGAAAGTCTAAGCGATTGTTTAGATCCCTTATCTTACAACCCTATATAAGCACTAAACCTAAAGTGACGAGCTAAACATGTTAAAACATGTTTAACGAAGTTTAAAAACAGGTTCGGTATCAGAACAAACGGTTTTGATACCCAAAAATAGTTTGGTTGCAAAATACGCATAAACGCACATTTTGACCGAAACTACGACTCGTCACTATGCCTAGATAACGTGGTAATCTGTAGGTATAGTCACAAGGGACTATAACCATCGTGATTACGCTCACGTTACAAAGTTCAAACGAACTTCGTGTTGACCATAAACTGGTCAAAGCTGAAAGTCAAACACTGTTTGACTTTCACGCTTAAAACGCGTAAAAGAATGAAAGAATACTTACAACGGGTCCAAGAAATGGAGGTTTGATCTTAAATTCTCAGGTATGAAGTGCAAGGACTCCAACTTAGAGAATTTGGGCAGATCAAGTATGAGTTTGGGTGGAAAATCTTGGGGGTATTTATAGATTTCAGGTAACCATTAAGATTTTTCATCAAAAAACAAGCTTCGATCTAAGCCGTACACATTCACCCATGGTTTTGGAATACCATGGGCACCCAAAATAGCCCATGGATTACATGAAAAACCATTTGCAACTCACCAAAACAGCTGGAACAGGCTGGAAATAGCTGGAATCAAGTTTCTGATATCTGAAGGCTCCTTACGGACCATATGCAGTTCCCCTTACGGTCCGTATGCTATGTGCAGACCAGCAACTTTTGCAAATTGTCAGTTTTGGTCCCTGTGTGCGTATTATCGTGTTTTGGCACTTCTAACACCCGTCAAGCCCATTTTTAAGCTTCATATGGATGTTAAAACATAGGGAACTTTAAATATGCTAAAAAATATGCCGGATGTCAGTTCGTTTGGCCGTACGGTTGCGTTGTTCGGTTAATTACGACGAAACAAGAACGGACGCGAATAACGATCCAAATTATGCGACGAATGGAATTTTATCATGCCAATCACTAAAATAAAATATTTTAATGATTACATAAATTTTTGGATGTCCGGATGTATTCAGAACGTAAGATATGCACGAAAATGCAAACTTATGCACTTTTTGACGCTTTTAGTCCCTGAATGACAAAAAAAGTTTGTTTTAGCATACCGAAACCCTCAAAGCCTATTTCTAAGCTATGTAAAGGATATTTAGGGTATGTTTAACTTATGATCAAGTTCCGGAATGTTCGTTACAGTATGAATCGGCATACCTTCGCAGTTTGTCGAAATTAGTCCCTGTAAGCGAATAAACTTGATTTTGCCATACCAAAGCCTTCAAAACTTATTTCAAAGTTATGTAAAGGTTATTTAAGGTATCTTAAGCATATATTGATGTTACGGAGTGTTTTTCGCGTTAAACTGATTACGTATACGTATCGGTTTGCGTATAACTCCCCAGAAAGCGATATAGAGTTTGAAATTGAACAAAAATCAAAACATGAAAAATGTCAAACATAAACAAACAAACATTGGGATCAAATAACATTGTTTTATTGATAACTGAACTGTTTACAATGATTACAAGCACATGTGTCACATATATATCACCCGTGAATACTCACGGGTTGTTAATCTATCTTTCTAAACAAATAAATATATACATATATATTAATAAACAAAAATTGCATGATGAATAAGGTAGATTAATAAATGATAAGAACGTCTGTATGAGTAAAAATTGATAAAATGTAATACTGAGAAAAACAAACTTGTTTTTTATTCATTCTATATCATAGCATAAAGAATACTAAACAATTTAAGCAGCACCTTCTTCATTAACTTCTTCTTTAACTTCTACTTTAACACGTGCAAGACGTCGTTCAGGAATACGGACCAAATCTTATGTGCCTCTAAAAACCATCATATCAAATTTTGACTCCGAAATTGTGTCAAATATAATATAGTGTTCATCTTCAATTTTCATGTCTTCTTTAATTTGATTCCATCCGGTAGTCATATAAAAATTTTGAGCATGTTTTTCCATAAAAACCAACCATGTACAGTTAGGAAAAGCGGTTATAGTAACATGGTTCGTAGGTATTATGTTCTTCAACTTATGATGAACACTAAATCTATCGATAAATTGCAAGTCCAAAAAAATTATATTAAAGAAAGTTTTATAAAATTAATCAAATACTAATATAGTACAAACATAAAAAAAATAATTACCAAATGATCTTTATGTTCAGAGAATTGTGATGTTTGGCAATATAAGAAATCATCTTGAGCAAGTGCCAAATCTTGAAAGAAGTATATCAGTCGAAAAGTTAGACTACCTTCGTACTGAAATAAAAGCAATGACTTATTTGGTAATAGTAGCGACTGAATCATATTGAACCATCCGTCGTGAAAAAAAATATGAAGAACCTGCTTTCCTAACCCTGACAGTAAAAATTCTTCGATCAGTCGTAATGATTTGAACCATACCATCAGGTGCTAACTTGAAATCAGCTACCCAATTGTGGTATACAATATTTGAGATAAAACAAAAAAAAAAGAACACTTACAATCATTAGCGATGCCAGGGTTTGGACGTTCAGAATAAGATGAAGTAACTTGTTTCAACCTATTATGCATTTTTTAACCACCACAAAGAACTACAACAAAAAACACATAGCTTTATCATCAATAGCAGACATGTAAATACATAAAAATTATAATAAATTATAGGAAAACTTACTGGAAATGTAAAAAATGATGAAAAAATTTCTTCCACCGTAGAAGGAAGTTCAGAATGCGGATTCAAAGAACCTTGAAGATGTTTAAAAGTGTGTAAAGTATTTGTATTTATAGACATAAGCTATAAGTTATTTATGGAATTAATAATAAAGATTACTAAAATCAATTACAATCAGATTAATGCTCTGAAATATGGGAACAATATTATATTTACAAAATTTGGAAAATTAAAGAGAATGTGTCAAAACTATAATCGAGTTGCTATAATGACGATATTTCTTAAAATAACTATAGAAATGTAACTGGATTGTATAAAATATTTAAAGAAATGATTAATGTTCATTTCATGGAAAGTAATTAATTAAGGTCAAAAGTAATATGTAATTTTTCATTTTCTTATTTTTATATTATCGCATGATTAAATTATGATACAATAAATAATAAATGTAGTCTCATAAATAAGGAACATAACCAAACATGATTTCCAACCAAAAATAGTAAAGGATAAATCAAAATGTCATAATATATAGGGAAACCATAAAAATGTCTTCAAACATCAAAACTTAAAAACCACAAAACAAAACTCCAATAGTCCAATAACAAATAAATTGTTTTTATTGTAACCACCGTTTACAAAATCTCGTTTATCAATTTTTGCCTACATCTTTGTCAAGATCATTGTTCTCAACACACATGCGAGGCTTACTTGCTGACGACCCCAATCCCTCTTCAATCACATAAACATCACCAAGGTTACGCTTCAAATCAGAAGATGACTATTTCAAGTCACCCACGTAATCCTTTGAAACAGGTGTGGAGTTATCACCAGTGTAAGACTCACCATCCTAAAAAAATAAACAATTTATAATAACACAACTATAAAAAGTATACATCAGTATATTTTTAAAGTTAAACCTTAGAGCATTCACCATCAGCAGATTGGAACTCAGACTGACTCATACCAAACGAATAAGAGTCATCAAGCTGTAAAAAAATCGAAAGTAAAAGACAATTTGTTTAAACAACTTTTAAACGATTTTGTAAGTGCAAATATATTAATAAAACAATCGCTTACTTGGTCCATTTTCCATTTTTTGTTGAGCTCATCCAAGATGTCAACATCAGTGGTAACAACTGATATTCCATAATTCTCCACAGCATTGACAATATTAAAGTCTGCTACTTTGATCACGAAAGCACACTTTAGGTTAACCAACGTTTCAAATTCAACAGGGTATTCTCTTGGAAGCTCATTTGTCTTGAATAACTATATTAAAAAAATCTCATGTGTGGTTAGAATGTATATATAAAAATCTAATTGAATTAAATATAAAGTAGTACTAAATAGAACCTCGTCCTGAATTTCTATAAGTTCCTTTGCAGTTTTCCTAACAAACTTCAACGCCTCATGGTCAAACAATGTAAGTTTCGTACCGGTTGAATCTTGAACCCGAATTGGTATTTTAAACCTTAAAAACGTATTTAAATAATTAACAAACATAGACGAATAGATAATATAAACGACGCACATTGTTGAATCAACAATAATAGAATTATGAATAACAAACACTTTACCTGGACAGCAGGAAAACTTCTTTTCCTTGACAATCCTTGTTGGGACATTGATACACCTTCTCATCTCTAACATCACTTGTTCCATCTTCATTATCATAAGTTTAAAACTTTTGCTCAACTTTGGACTTGCAATGGTTACACCCATCATAATACCACATCTTATCATAAATGACTGCTATGATAGTTCCAACAATAACCACTTTCTTTGGCTGTTTAAAGAATTAAAGAGATAAAAGTTCATTAAAATTTTGTAAATAGTTGAAATATAAAACATCAAATGTTAAGGAAAACCCCTCTATGATTGAGCCAAGATAAGCAATTGGTGAAAAAACATCGTTGTTCAAAAATTCATCTTCCACAGAACACATCATATATGACCCAGCATGGCTACTTGACTCGGTTGAAGCAGCAAGTTTTGAAAGAAACCTACAAAAAAATTTGAAGAAACCAAAATGTGTAATTAACAAAAAATTCAAACAAAACGTAAAGTTGATAAAATTATAAAAATATAAATAAATAATCAGACTCACTTTTCCTTGAACGATAGCATCTCATCAAAATTGTCGTTAATGAAAAGCCGGGAACCATCAAAATTATTAGAAATCCTCCATTTACCTATTTTTAGGTAAAAATAAATTAAACAATCAATCAGATATATATAAAGGAAAAACATCTATCTATATTGTATGGTATAAATTGTGTAATTGATAAAATACCTTTGTATGTCTTAACAGCACCAAAATGGACAGCAACGACAACATGTGCTTCACGATTTGTACTAACCATGTAAGAATACATGTCCTTAGCGTAATCATCCCAAAGAGTTAAATCGATTTGAACATCTCTACAATAGCATATAAGAAAAAAAATATAAGTTTAACAACATTTTGTAAAAATTGAAGCATAATATGGCAAAAAAAAAAAAAAAATAAACCAAAATTTTAAAACTATATTACTCGAGATCTTGAAGCTTAATATTGAGGCGTTTCCCTTTACTACCATCCTTTTTGTTAGTGTCCTCAATCTTATAACAAACAACAACGTAACCAATGATATTTAAGGAAAAAAAGAAAAAAATATGTCAGCATATATAATAACATAATAACAACTAAATAAAAAGTCAACAAATATTGTTGTATATAAACTTTGTAAATATAAATAAACATACCTATTGTCGTAACCTCCTTGATTCTCTGTGAAACAACATCATCGAAATCATCAAAATTGAAAACGTACTGCAGACCTTCCCATTTACTACACTTTTCCACAAACGTGTGATAGTAAAAAGATAACTTCTGATTGTTAGGAACAATCTTGAACGATGCAGTGTTCGCAGCAAGAGATGAGCGTTTTATGATAAGGCATTCTTCGACATTTAGATGTCTCTCAAACTTTAGAAATAGCTTATATTAGCAAGAAGCTTGAATCTTGGTACCCTGTGGGTAAATAAATAATAACACGCAAAGGAAATGTTAAAATGCACTCACAATCAGTATAATTAAACGAAAACAGATTTATGGTATTGTAAATATGGAACAAACATAATACAAATAACAAAACAAAATAAATCAAGAAATTACCATTTCATCCATCAGTATCATATCAATACGGTACGTCTTTTTTTCATTACCTCTCATCTTCTTTCTCCACAAACTAACAATCTTCACATTGATAGTGTAGTTTGTACTAAGAGCATCGATATCGTTCAGCAAGGTAATTTCACCTTGGTTTTCCATTGTAGCGATGAAGACAACAAAAAAATTAATAGACTGTGGAAAAAAAAATATGACTCTAAATATAAACATAGTTTACCTATCCAATTTACGTTAACAAAAGAGATGGTTTTTTTTTTTTTTTGAAATGGAATAATGATTGAAGAACAAATGATCTGTTTATATAAAATTAGAAAAGATAATATTTTTAGTAATATATGATAAAAAAATTCAAATCACAAAAAAAATCGTTTTTAAAAATACCATAATTAAGGGAACTGTATAATTTTTAATTAGATAAAACAAATTTACATAAATACAAATTTATAAAAAGAGAAACTGTATAATCATATAACTAATCATATTCATCAAATACAAAGGGTTGACTTTACAAAATTAACTATTATTTACAATTATTAAAAATTTGATATCTATTTATAAAAGAATGAAAATTGCCGTAATTTTAAATTTTAAGATTAAATATACAAAGATTATAATCAAATAAAACATACAACATACATCAAAATTATTAGTCTACCAAATTTAGTTTCCATATTAGCTACAATTGATTGTAAATTAGTAAACAAATCAATTTAAGTATCATACTTTTATACTATATAACAACATAAGTTCAAATACTATTTAACACCTTTTTTGAAAAAAAAAAAAAACGATCTAAATATTCCCAAAATAATATATATATAAATCAATTATTACTGTTTCCTTATTGGTTTGAGATAGATGAAATTTTCCTAAAATATATTAAGTTAATAAAAAAAATAATACATTTAAAAAACCATATTCAGAAAAATAAGATGACATAAATCAATTAACATTATTTCAGTATTGGTTTGGAATAGATGGAGAAATAGTATATGACATGTTAACTGCTAGTTTATGAAGTTGACATACCAAATAAAAATTTATTTTTAAACAATAACAAACCAGCAATGAAGCATACTCTTTTTAACATTAACAAAGCATAAAACAGAATTATTGGTATCGTACAAATATATTTAGAGGTTCGGATGGTTGAGTGTAGGGGAATCGATATCATAACCAAAACAGCTTTTGATGTGGAAATAAATAATACCAAAATTCTGTTATCCATTCAAACCAAAACTAATAGCTATTTATCAGATTTTATACAAAAGAGCTTTGTTTACGTACTAACAATTCCACTGATAACATGTCCGACTATCCACCGTCAACCATGTGAACAACAACTACAAACTACCAAAATAACTGTCTAACCATCCTTCACTAATACCCACCAAGGATCAAAAAACCAAACCAAACTACCACATTAACTATTCAGCCAAAACCAACAAACAAAAACCACAACTTCCAACAGTCACGCACGACCTCTTTTCTTTGTCGTCTTGTGTACAACTTTGGTCAACATCAAAAGTTGCGAAGACTTGACGTACTTAAAGAAAAGAGTGGCGCCAAACTGGATGTGATTTGCTTTCAAGAAAGCTGACCACTTGGTAAAACCATACCTGTAACCATCACCAGACATCTCGCATATTGTGTTCATATTAGTTAGCTCACTCCTTAGGCTCTGGATCGTAACGTCACACAAGTTGTCAACAGAAAGAGACAGATCACTCGAAAGATCAATTGGTAAACGCTGAGAAATGAACAGAACGGATTAATTATTAAATTAATTAATCAAAAAATGAGTAGACATTTAATAAATAATAATGAGTATAATTATATCATAACGTATACCAGTCTGCTTTCAGCCACTTTGGTGAACTCTAAAAATGCATTGCTTTTCAACCTTTTCACTGTACGTTTACAGCGAACATCAATCGTCGCTATGGTGGATCTGCAAGCCTTACGCTTTGGTTTGACCTAAATATTTAAAAGATATAAAATAAGTATCATAATTAAAAAGAACTATACTGATTTCTTGAATGAATTTTATTAATAAACATTATACAATGTGTACTTACAGTAATGTTTTCAGAAGGCTTCATCATATCAATGACAACACACTCATTCTTCCTCAAAACGTTTGAACGCGTACGATAGGCGATATGAGAATTCTTGGACAACTCGTGTACACATAATTTATTCTTTGGTATCAAGAAATTATCGAGATCCATATCAAACTTGCTTTTGACCTAAAACAAAAGAAAAACAATTTGATAAAGTAAAACACATAATATGATAAAAAAATACAATGTACATATTGAAAACAAATATTAAATTATGTTATTA
>JARYGA010048305.1:0-27193 GCA_030545235.1 Helianthus tuberosus | reverse complement strand
AATACGATCTAAATTTATTGAATGCGAAAACGACCGCCAAGAGCTCTTTTTCAGTCGTGGTGTAATGCTCTTGAGCGTCGTGAAGAGTTTTGCTCGCATAATAGATCGGATGGAAGTGCTTTTCCTTCTTTTGACCCAGAACGGCCCCTATAGCGTAATCACTCGCGTCGCACATGATTTCAAATGGCAGACTCCAGTCCGGTGCGACTAAAATAGGGGCCTCAATCAACTTTTGCTTGAGGAGGTCAAAAACCCTCAAGCAATCATCTCCAAACACGAACGGAGCATCTTTCTCTAACAAACGAGTCATGGGTCTGGCGATTTTTGAAAAATCTTTGATGAATCGCCAATAGAACCCGGCATGACCGAGAAAGCTCCGTATAGCTCTAACAGAGGTGGGGGCGGAAGTCGTGATATAACGTCGACTTTAGCTGGGTCGACTTCCATGCCCGCGTGAGAAATTTTGTGTCCCAAAACTATGCCCTCCTTCACCATGAAGTGGCATTTCTCCCAGTTCAGGACCAGATTAGTCTCCTCACACCTCTTCAACATTCTTTTCAAATTTTACAGACATTGATCAAAGGAATCCCCAAATACCGAGAAGTCGTCCATGAACACCTCCATGGAATCCTCAATCATGTCGTGGAAAATGGCGACCATACATCGCTGGAAAGTGGCCGGCGCATTACACGGCCCAAACGGCATACGCCGGTAGGCGAATGTACCGAAAGGACAGGTAAACGTGGTCTTCTCCTGGTCCTCAGGAGCGATAGGAATTTGAAAATAACCGGAGAACCCATCCAGAAAACAATAATATAACTTCCCTGACAGACGCTCCAACATTTGATCAATGAATGGAAGCGGGAAGTGGTCCTTGCGGGTGGCGTCGTTGAGTTTGCGATAATCAATGCAAACCCGCCATCCAGTGACCGTCCTGGTTGGAATGAGCTCATTCCTATCGTTTGTGACCACAGTCATGCCCCCTTTTTTGGGCACTACCTGCACAGGACTGACCCAAACAGAGTCGGAAATGGGATAGATCATACCAGCATCTAACAACTTAATCACTTCCTTTTTAACGACCTCTTGCATGTTCGGGTTCAGCCGCCTCTGGTGCTGCGCACATGGCTTGAACTGATCCTCCATTAGAATTTTATGTGTACAGAAGGAGGGATTTATACCTTTTATGTCCATGATTTTCCAGGCGATTGCTTTCTTATGAAGTTTCAACACATTTAGCAGTCTGCTCTTCTCTTCTCCCGCCAATCCAGATGAAATAATGACAGGAAAATGACGCTCCTCATCCAGAATGCGGTGGGAGCTCTTTAAGTTCCAAGGTAGGAGGATCTTCCACTAAAGGCTTCGACTTCACTTCACTTTTGCGATCAATTTCTGAAAATCGATCCGGACTCTGGGGACCATCGTCACCAATCTGATAGACTGGCTGCTCTAAATAGTGGCCCTCCTGCGTAATGCCATCTAAGTCCCCACACAACAGATGTGTGTCCAAATCTATCTCCTCGATCGTACCCTGGAAATGCGTGCTCACATAAGTGTCGACGATGTCAACATAATAGAGCGCGTCGTCCTGACTCTGAGGATGCTACATAGAACGTTTAATGTCAAACGTCACATGCTCATCATCTACTCGGAGTGTGATTTGGCCCGCCGCCACGTCCACAATCGTCCGGGCGGTATTCAAAAATGGGCGTCCGAGTATCAGAGGCACTCTCGAGTCCTCATCCATGTCCAGGATAACAAAATCCACGGGAAACACAAACTTGTCAATCTTAACAAGCATATTCTCTACAAACCCGCGTGGATATTTGACAGAACGATCCGCAAGTCGAATACTCATCCTCGTAGGTGACGGCTCACCTAGATCCAACTTTGTAAAAACCTTATAAGGCATAAGGTTTATACTCGCTCCTAGATCTGCTAACGCATTACTGACAGACAGATTGCCAATGAGGCAAGGAAGCGTGAAACTGCCTGGATCACCCATTTTTGTCGGCAGGCGATTCTGGAGAATAGCAGAGCAGCTTTCATTCATAACCACACAAGACATGTCCTCGAGCTTTTGTTTATTTGAGAGGATGTCTTTCAGAAACTTGGCATACTTCGGCATCTGGGCCAAAGCTTCAACAAACGGTATGTTTATATGCAATTGCTTAAACATTTCGAGAAACTTACCGTTTTGTTCATCAATCTTCTGCTTCTTCAACCTTCCTGGATAAGGAACTGGAGGTGTGTAACCTGTGACCGGCTCCTGGACTTGTGCTGTACTTGCTAGGCGTAGCCTGGCATGCACCTCATCCGGTGTGTCGGTCGGGACCGCTTCAGTGATCGGTGGTGAGTCTGATATGACGGGTCCGGTAGGTTTTCCACTCCTGATCATCACCGCATTCACATCTCTGTGCGGGCCCGGGTTTGTCTCAGTATTGCCCGGGAGACCACCCTGGGGTCTCTTCGACATCATCTGTGCCAGCTGACCAACCTGATTCTCTATGTTCTGAATCGAGGCCTTGTGACTCCTCATTTCTCCCTCATGAGAGAGAAAACGATCCTCGCTCTGCTGGTAGCGTTTTTCAGCTAACTGATTCGCGCTCGAGGAGCTAGTAAGAAGCTGGGCCATCATATCCTCCAGCTTCGAACTAGACTGAGGGGCCTGCTGCTGGGAACTACTCCCAGAGCCCTGATTCTGATACGGGTATGAACGCTGCTGGTAGGATTGGTTGTACTGCTGGAACTGCTGACCCTGACCCTGCTGCGCTGGAACGCGCGGAGTGAATCCCAAAGGATTTTGATTGCCTGTGTTTGCTCGCCACCCAAAATTTGGGTGATTTCTCCAACCGGGATTATAGTTGTTACTGTAAGGGTTGTTCTGCGGCCTAACCTGATTACTCACGAAATCTACCTCTTCGTGACCCTCGTATACGACTCCCTGAAAACATGCCCCAGGCTCGTGTGACACTCCACACTGGTCACAACCCGAGCCCGCATGCGCAATCATCTGGGACCTGTCGAATCTCGATGCGAGAGCCGAGATTTGTGCAGTAATGGCTGTATAGTCGTCTACAGCATGGACTCATGCGCGAGATGAAGATGATGATGCCCGGCCTCTGTCTCCCTCACGACGCGAGCTGGATTTTAACGCGGCTTTCTCTATAATATCATACGCTTCATTAGGCGTCTTTGTTCCTAGATCGCCTCCCGCGTTCACGTCTAATCGCTCCTGTGTATTGTAACTGAGCCCCTGATAGAACGTCAAAACCAGCTGTCTCTTGGAGTAGCCGTGATGTGGCACATCAATCAACAAATCCTTGAATCTCTCCCAAGCTGCATGCAACGACTCACCCTCGTCCTGGTGAAAAGATACAATTCGGTTCCGTAGCTTGTTCGTTTTCTCAGGTGGGAAATATTTCTGCATAAACTGCTCCGCCAACTGATTCCAGGTCCTGATGGACCCGGCTGGGAGTGACATAAGCCAAGCTCTAGCTTTGTCACGTAACGAAAACGGAAACAACCTCAACCGAATTGCATCCTCCGAAACACCTGTAATCTTAAACGTAGAACAAACATGGAGAAAAGCAGCAATATGCCTCCCGAGATCCTCGTGCTCACGTCCGTCAAACTGTACTGAATTTTGTACCATATTTATTATACTAGATCTAATTTCAAAAGTAGGTACATCAATAGTAGGTTGAAGGATACTCGGCTCCAGGCCTGTCCGTCCAGGCTGATTCGTCTCATTCAACGGTCGCTCGTCGTCGGCCATGATTACGCTCTCCGCTGCCCCTGAGCCCTCGGCTTCAGTGGTTACCTCCTGCTCCTGCTCACCCCTGGCGAGCAATAGCCCAACCGCACGAGATTTCTCGCGTAGACGTCTCCTAAGATCACGTTCGGGTTCGTCTGACGGTTCAACAACTTCTGGAGCGGGGGTCGAGAACATTAACCTGCAAACGAAAATTTGACACGGTGAATATTTTATTAATAAAATAATAATGCTGTTTTTTTTCAGCTGAATAGAAGCAGAAAATTATTAAAAATGGGCTGAAAATTTTATAAAAATCCGAAAATGGGCCCGAAATTTTATAAAAATCAACACAATAAAAATAATCAAATCGGCTAAAGTAAAAATGGATACCCGAAGCCGAAAACTCAAAGAATAAACAAATAAATAAATCTGGATCGAATAAATAAATGGAACAAAAATTTACAAGCGTACCAAAAATGACTTGGAAAACGAATAAATGAAATAAAAACAAGAAATATTAACAAATATATAAACAAATAAATAATCAAGAAATTATACACAAATATTAACAAGTATATACACCGATAACCAAATGACTCGGGTCGTTCCTAAAACTCGCCATCTCCCCGGCAACGGCGCCAAAAACTTGACGTGTGCGTATATATACATAATTTTGCAATGAATTTACACACGATTCGGTTTTAAATTTATAAAAGTGATTATTACTTTAACATCAAAACACACACGAAAGAGGCAAGTGTACCCCGTCATATATGTAGTAAAGTATCGGTAAGAACCAAGTATCGATCCAAGGAAATGGGCGGAGAAATAATACTAGACCTTTGTCACTAAACTACCGGTAAAAACATAAGTTTTGTGATTTTTAATAAACTAAAGTAAGCGTAAACAAATACTTATAAAACATAGTAGAAAATAGATAAATAGCCTTGCTTAATACACAACCAAAGCATGTCAACTAAGTCGGTTTTGGCACTAGAAGCATTCGGTCAATTTTCCATTTTAAGACAATTAGTATCCCTTTCGGGAATCCTAACATGACAATCATTCGGAAAGCTAAAACGATAAACACACTTTAACCACCTAAAATTGTTCTTTAACGTGCCATTGATAAATGTCTATGAAAATCTCTTAAAAATAAGCTAGTCATCCGTTAGGAGTTTTCTAACCGCACTTAATCAAGGAAAGAGACACCGATAAACACAATGCAACCACCGAGACAAGCATAAACTAGATTAAATCACAACCGAGTTCATTTTACAAATCTTGCACAAAAATTCACTAAGATAGCAATTTTGGCCTAAACTACTAACTAAGCTAACAAATCATGGCAAGAATTTATAACGACACCATCTAACCCGTTAAGGTCCTTACGTGACGGCAAGCTCTCTTGATTAACAATAATTACATTTTATTAAATCACTAACCATTTCTAGTATCATGATGCATACATTTAAACCAAGTTAAACTAGTTAACCAAATTCAAAGTTTACTAATACAAGATTAATTAAGCTTCATTTTTCAACTATCTTAACTAACCAAGCATCAATCATCCAACATAATTACTTATAATCAAGAATTCAATATCAATAACAATGTTGCAAACTAATCATCAAAGATTAACATAGAAAATACTTCAAGTGTCATTACAAACAAAGCTTAACACACTAATGGCAATAATCTAGCATGGGATTATTTGTGTTTTTGCCCAAAGGCTACAATAATACATAAACAATAATCTAAGTACTTGAAAGATTAACAAAAACATGGAAAGATTAGAAAATCAAACCATAAACAAGTACTAGACTAAGGATCCGGGTAGTAATCGAGCTAAACGGGACAATGTGGCTTGAATCCGGGTGAAAGCTAACGCCTCCGGAGCCTGAAAATCGCCTGTGAAGCTCTCCAAAAATCCAGAATTACGAACAGAATGTTTCTGTTCTGTTTTTATATTTTTCGCTGTCGCACGGTCGTTCTCCATATGGCACGACCCTGCACTTTAAGCAATTATTGGGGATGGGCACACCATACTGCATGACGTCATCAGATCGTTGACCAGATTCGAAATGGCACGACCGTTCTTCATTTGGCACGGTCGTTCCTCACCGAGGTCTTGTTGCACGCCGAGTCGCACTGGTCGTTCATCACCGAGACTCTGTTGGTTCATCGGATACGCACGGTCGTTCCTCAGATGGAACGTCCGTTCTTCACCGAGCCGCCTTGTTTTCCTAGAACGCCCAGTCGCACCTCTCGTTCATCACCGAGCTGATCAATACTTGTCGGAGATGCACGGTCGTGCATCATGTGGCACGACCGTTCCACAGGCCCAGATCAGTTTCCTTAACAGAATGTCCGCAGCTTCGTCGTTTTGTCCGGAAAGTCCTCGTTTTCGCTATCATCTTGTCTGGTATGCTGTTTTAGGCCTGTAAACATAAATGTAGATAAATAAGTATCCGAATGACGGTTTTACGGCCAAAAACGCATAAAATAGGGGTAAAACGGGGGACAAAAATATGTGTAAATTAACGAATATCAGCTATCGCATCAAGTTTGGAACACGCTCAATCGCATCGCAAAACTCAAAAATCATTATGATCGAATCTCACTCCAAGTCTCTTCCTGTCTAGATGCCTTCCAACAACTCTACCTCGAGACGAGTAGCTAGGAGGAGAGCCAAACGAAGTGCCAATAAGAGGATTGCATCACTTGTGACCAAAGAAGTGGTAAAGCTTATTCCTCAAATTGCCGCTCACGTGTACTCCCTCAGCAACTCTCGAGCCTCGGAAGAATCCCAGACGGAAGCGCCGCAATCTACTTTTCTCTACAAACACTTCAAAACCTGTGACCTGATGGAGTTCACGGGTGAAGGAGGTGCATCTCAACTACTCCAGTGGTTCGATTCTATCGAAGTTACCCTTCGTCAAAGCGGGTGTCCCGATAGTTTCCGTACTACTTGCGCCACCGGAGTATTTCAATCGCGAGCACTCGACTGGTGGACCTCCGAACGTAACAAACGTGGGATCTCCGCAGCTTACGCTCTCTCTTGGGATGAGCTGAAGGAGCTCATGAAGAAAGAGTACTGTCCTCCTTACGAAATCCAGAAGCTAGAAAACGAATTTTGGGAAATCAAGCAGACCAAAGATGACAATGCTGGCTACACCGCAAGGTTCAAACAGCTCAGCATAATTTGCCCAAGTCAAGTCAACACTCCAGAGAAAGCCATCACAAAGTACATTCGTGGCTTGCCTGAGTGTGTGGGTGATTTTGTCGAAGCTGCAAGACCCGCTACCATCGAAGAAACCTACCGCTTAGCCGCATAAATCAACCACAAACGACTCATGGAAGGGTTCTTCTCAAAGAATCCTGTCAAGAAAGCTCATCAAGCAATCACCAGTAATCCTTCAGGCGAACATGTTGACGAATCTTCTGATGAATCTACTGACGAATCTTCTGACAAATCTACTAGCGATTCTTCTAAAGAATCAGCTAACGATTCTTCTGACGAATCTGCTAACGATTCTTCGGACGGCTCTACTGCCGATTCTTCTGACAAATCTACCAACGGATCTTCCTACGAATCAACCAAGGACTCTGCAAGCGAGTCTTCAGACGAATCCTCCAACGACGATACCTCTTCGCAAGACACCGACAAACCCAGCCGCAAATGAAAGACTTCAAGCCCGAACTCATCAACAACCGAACTACTGCAACCGAAACCTCTTCAAGCAGTTTTGATGTTTCCAAAACGAGCCTATACTGGAGCTCATCCCCAGTGTTACTCATGCACTTATCATCATCCAGTTGGGGCTGACTGTCGCTATTGCAACAACTGCAACCGTTACGGTCACTTCACCCGCAACTGCCGCATCGAACCGTGAACTTGAGTACAACAACAACAGCTCCAGCAAAAGTCTACAGCATCAGACATCTAGCAAGCGTAGGATAAAGCTGTAATGATACGACTTTCGACGTTAATTTCTAAGTTTCAGACCTACTCTATTACTCGATATTGCCGCTATGTGTAACGTTAACTCTCGTCTTCGTTCTTTCACTATTTAATTGTCGCACTTAGACTAGATTCACACATATACTATATCACGAAATAATGTGTTTTACCCTCACTACACTCTTAGAACGACGTACGATAAACGTGCAAGGAACGATTAATCACGGGTGCACACAGGATTATTTGGGTCAGTGCACGGAGATCGTAGTGAATTCTAAGGTGCCATAGCGTTTTGACCAAAGGTGACACCAAATCACGGGATGAAAGTAGTAGGGGTCGAGCAAGGTGTGCTTTCTCATACTACCAAAGTTCCGTGAAGAAAGTGCCACGTGGAGTTGAACGTTATTAGACCTATTATACTATTGTGATTATTTTCGACACACTACACTCAATCGCAAGGCGTAACAACTGAAATTGCATCAACACAAGACTAGTCGTAAGTCTATTACAATGAATCTCATCAAGCACATAAACGCTCACGATATTGTTGAGTGAGGACCTGTTCTACCCTCCTCGATAGCCGTGATGCGTCACAACGTAACGTAAAGCCTATTCGAAACGAAACAAAACTCAACTAATCGCAATCATTTATCATGTGTATCTCGCAATCTCTATCGCTTATTACGCGAATCTATATCGTTGTTGTGTATCAACCTAACGCTATACCGTTAGCTGTGATACTCGTGTTAGGTTAGCACACATGACCTCGCTTCACGAGGTGAAGCTCATATGATTAAGGCAAGGTGTTTTAGTCATATCAGCGACCTTTCGTGGAAGAAGGCCATGTGGGGTCTAATGTTAGTTAAACTCTGTGGTGTTAATCAATCAAATTCGAACCGCATACTTCCATCGCTTGCAACACAACTACCGATTATTGTAATTCGTTTATCATCGCCGTCATCACAAGTGTTTTGTGTTTATTCGTTTAATCACCTAATCGCTTATCGTGTGTAGCCTACCGCTTATTCGTGTATCGCGTACCGCTCATCGCGTGTTTAGGTGTCCTTTGCAATCTGTGGGGTATTAGTACACACGACACCGCTTCACGAGGCAAAACTAACCTGGTTAAACATGATGTTTCACCATGTTAGAAAACTCTCGTGGAAATGTGCCATGTGGGCTTAATATGGAATCTAATCGAACACGCGCTATTCGCTTCTCGCTTATCAACTCGCCGGATTAACCTATTCGACCCTATCTTATGCTCGGTCCGACTTTCTATCGATTGGGCCAAGTGAACGCAAATCTATCCGTGTCATATCGGCACACCCGACACTGCCTCACGAAACAGAAGTAATATGGGCAAAGCATGGTGGATACGCCGCTGGTACTTCCTATATATAAGTGTTTTAAACATATTAACAAACTTTCGTGGGAAAGTGCCCAGTGGGGCTCGGTAATTAACTACCTTTAGTACTGGTTAAAACGTCTTTTTATAAATTTTTGATTTAAAACCGGTGGACAAATGAAATTTTCTCACGGCGTGGAGTTAACATCGAATCAGCTTAACTCCATGTCCAAGAAAAGTTTCATAAGCCCAGTTTTCCTTAAACTTTTGCAACGTCAAAACAAAATCCTTCTTAAGACATTGGTTCGACATCGAATTCAGCTTGAACCCATGTCATAGGAGAGTTTTCGTAACCCTTGTTTTTATCTTCGAATTCCTTAAAATGTTAGAAACTCAAACTTCCTTGCAACATCGGTTAACATCGACTCCGTTGACCTCACGTTAAAAGGAAAATTTTCAAAGATTTTCATCCTAAATTCCTTTTAAATATCTAAAATAAACGTCTCTTGTAACGTTGGTTAACGACCGACTCAGTTAACCCTGCGTCATGAGAAATCTTCCAAGCCTTCAAATTACAATCGCATCGAACTAACGAATTCTCCGCAACACGAGGTGCTTTGTAACGACAACTCGTGGGATATTACTTTCGTTTTTACGTCGCTCTCTCGCTATCGCAATCGATTATTCGAAACATTCTCGCTGTCAACTTACGATCAAATCGCTCGCTGTATCGCTACTCATACAAGACCAACTCTTAGAAGCCTACCTATTGGATTAATTTCGGGACGAAATTTCCTAAAGTAGGGGAGACTGTAACAACCCGCATTTTCGTGCGTTGTTACTACTCGATATACTCGTTACGTCTAGCATCAGAGATTCGGATCATAATGTAGCCATATCGTATATACCGCTATTCGAAGGATAATCGCATATTTTCGAAATACAATATCACTATACTAAACTATTATCACAAACACTAACACTCACGGAGGCATAGGGGGAGGACCTATTCTACCCTTCTCAGTGGCTGTGATGTGTCGAACGCAGACCATTAACGCTAACAAAGACTCTCGGGTGAGTGCTATAACTCCAGTCGTCGTGACGATGAGGACAATACGAGTGAATGGTACCCCGTCAGTCATTGTGGCACAACTTGCAATAACGTTCATGATGACGTCGAGAAAGGACCCATACTACCCTCCCCGATGGCCGTGAAACGTCGCTAATAATCGCATACTCGAATTGGAAACTGAAGGTTATATCGAAACTTTGGAATATGGATACGTAAATACGACCTTTAGTAATATATACATATATAATAATAATATAAAGTTACAATGAAAAGCGCGTACTTCAAAAACTAGCAAAACAATCGAAAACGGAGAAGTCCATCGCGTCAGGATAGCCATCCGGACGGATAGCCATCCGGACGGATAGGCAATCCGGACGGATAGCAATCCGGACGGATGGGCAATCCGGACCAGAACTCCCTCCTCCTCTCTGTTACCTATAAATACCATGTCATATCACTTGAACAGTGATGTGAAAGCTCCTCCTCGACCAAACACGCTCCAAGACCCTTTTCTCTCGATCCCTCGCGATTCCGGTAAGGTTTCAACCTAGAAACTTGTACTTCTACAATCTGCACTAAATTCTACATCTTTCTATCTTTCAAAACCCAATTTCTAACCGTGAAATATGCGGATTTGATGCGTTTTGAGGTGATGTCACCAAGAGTTCTTATGAACTTCCAGTTGTGACCTCATCCCACCATAAACGACTCAGATCTGGGTGATTTCCACATGTTTTGGTAACAAATCTCGCCTAAATCTATGTATTTTAACCAAGGAACTGTGCAAATTCGAGTTAACCATGAAGAACCATCACGAACGGCCGGATCTGATGGAACGGGGTGATTCCCGGCCGTTAGAGCGGGTCGAAATTGACGGAACTTCAAGTGTTAGTGCGAGATTACACTGTCCCGGTAACTCTACACGTATTCCTTCCGATAAACGCTCAGAAACAGTAGTTAGAATGCGAAACAGACGTGTTGTCCGCACGGGTAACATGTAATCTGCACGGATAACATGTCATCCGGACGGAAACATGTCATCCGGATGGGATACATGACAATCCGCACGGATAACCTGTTGTCCGCACGGATAACTCTTACAATCCGCACGAGTTACACTTGTTCAAACGGATGACAATCCGCACGAACCACCACTTACTTCGTACGGATGACAATTCGGACGAGTCACTACTTACCCGCACGGATCATACATGATCCGTACGGATCACACATCATCCACACGGATCACCTGTTATCCGGACGGATGACATGTCAATCCGCACGGATGAGCACCATTCAACCAAACAAGTGACTTTTCAAGACTAATCTCGCTTAACCGTACATCGTTTGCTCTATTCTTCAAGGATTAACGCAGACGTACTCACAACCGATCCAATCAAGTTGTATTCCCGCAAAATACGCACTGTGAGTATACTTGACCCCTTTTTAATCGCATTTTGGGTGTAACATACGTATCTAACAAAACGAACTCATCAAACGAAATATTCAATCAATCGAATTATCACTTGCGAATAACTGTTGTGCATAGATATACGGGATGCTAGTTGCATATGTGCTAGGGCTTATACTCGCGACGTCCCACCACGACTAGTATAGTACTATTGCGCCCGACGGGGTCTAGTTATGCCATCGTACATTCGAGCATCGAGGACTTAGTTGGTAGTATCAGTTTTGTGAGTATATATGTCGTGTATTACGTTTATGCATATGGAAATTCGCAGCACTTTTTATCTATTATGCTATACTTATCAAACCTGTATACTCGCCAATACTTTTGTATTGACAAATATTTTAACGTATGTTGCAGGTTAGATCGCAGACTATATCAAATCAAGCTAGGAAGTCTAGAAAGTCAACTAAAATCTAGGTTGTCGGATTTGTATTGTTCGAGAGGACAAGAACTCTGTGATAACTTATGTGATTGTATTGTTTGTTAGTATGGGATAACAAATGTATTGAATATTATCGCAATATAGTTGTTATGGATTCTCTTGAGCAATCTGATTCGCCTAGTGTCGCGCCCTGATGATTCCGCCATCGGTTGGGGTGTGACAGCAAGCGCTATGCTAAGAGTACATCGGAGGGAGGTACACTCGAGGGATGCTACGAGTGTGGTGAGCATGGACATTTCAGGAGGAGATTGTCCGGAAATGAAGGGTCAGGATGCCAGAGATAGAGCGTTTGAGCTAAACGCTGGGAAGGCACGAGACGAACTTGTTATTGTTACCGGTATGTTTCGAATCAAAAACCAATCTATGTTCGTACTTTTAATACCAAAGCTGACTTGAGTTTTGTTTCGAAAAACTTTGAACCATTTTTGTGTTCACCTACAAGTAAGCTGAGTATAAAGTTCCCGAAAGAACTAGCAATTGGTAAGTTGATGGAAACTAGTGAGGTCGCTTACAGTTGTAGTATTTAGTTAAGTGATCGTAGTTCTAGTATTGGTTTATTTCCAGTGGAGCTGGTGAGCTTTGACGTAGATGTGAGAATGGACTGATTATCCAATGACAAAGTGGGGACTATCGCTTGAAGATGCTAGATAGGACATCTCGTCCTGGTGACGGTAGAAAGGTGGTAGTTGATCGCGGAGATCGACCGAGTCGAGTGCTGAGTGTTGATGGTTGAGAGTTGAGAGTTTTGTAAAGATGCTCAGGTGGTTGCACAAAGGAGCTATCCTGCATTCTTATTTACGTGGTGGATACGAAAGCCGAATGTAGGAATACCGAAGAGATTCCTATTGTTCGCAATTATCCAGAAGTTTTCCTAAAAAGACTTACCTGGATTTCCCCCTGTGAGACGGATCGAATTTCCGAATCGATCTGGCATCCGGTGCTGCACCCAATTGCATAATCTCCTTATAGATTAAGCACCGTGTGAGATGATAGAAATGTCAAGTCAGTTTCAAGAGCTACTGGACAAGGGTTTCATTCGATCAAGCTTTTCGCTTTGAGATACATCTATTTTGTTGTGAGAAAGAAGGATAGATCCTTCAGGATGTGAAAGGATTTCAGAGAGCTGAACAAGTTGGCTATCAAGAATCGGTACTCTTTGCCGAGGATTGACGATTTGTTCGATCAAGCTACCAGGATCTAGCTGCTACACGAAGATCGATCTACGATTGGGATATTATCAGTTGAAGGTTGCTGACGAAGATATGCTGAGGACTGCTTTTCGAGTACGATATGGCCATTACGAGATTTTTAGTCATGCCTTTTGACTAAATTAATGCGCCATTTATAGTTATGAATCTCATGAACAGGGTATGGGATACCTAATCGGATAAATTCGTGATAATACTCATCGACGACATACTTGCCTATGTGCAAACCAAGGAGAATCATGAGTAACGTTTGAATTTAACTATGGAGTTGATGAATGATGAGGAGCGTCAGAGGCCCCATCGGAAGTACGACAATTCATAGGACTTGCTGGATGCTACCGGAGATTTATTAAGAATTTCTCTAAATTAGTGCAACCTTCGACACTAATAACCCCGAAAGGAAAGGGGAATTGATTAGATAGAAAAGCAGGAGGAAGCTTTTCTAACCATTGGAGGGAAATATTGAAAGCGTGTACGATGGATTTTGGAGAAAGTTAGGATACTCACATGCCCTTGGCAGAGTTATCCTACAATGATAGATAACACGCTAGTATTCAGGTTGCTCCATTTGAAGCCATGCTTGGATAGAAGTGTTGATCACCATTTTGTTGAGCTAACATGATAAAGGACAATTAACCAGACCTTAGTTCATCTAGGAAACCATCGACAGGATTTTCCTGGATCGAGGGAAGGTTAAAAGTCGCCAATTGATCAACAGAAGGATTACATGGACAATTGAAGGAATTATTGCGATTCCAGATTGAAGATTTGGTTCTGTTAAAGGAGTTATCTTGCAGAGATGCTATTAGGTTTAGCTGAGAAAAGAAGAGCTGAGCCACAATGATTAGGTCCTTTCAAGAGCCCATCTTAAGTTGGATCATTCGCTTATAGGCTCAAGATACCATTAGGATGGAGTAGTGTACATGATGTAACGTTTGGGTCCAGTTGAGAAAGTGTATAATGGATAATACACTGATTATGTTTTTTTTTTTGTAGAGATTGGTTTGGAAGATAAACAGAAGTTTATCGAAGCACCGTAGAAGCAGTACGTATGGCTAGAAGAGTTATGCTAATAACCGGACAGGTGATTACAGCAATCTAATCGTGTATGCAATTTATTGATTTGGCGATTTATGGATATCTGAAACGAATGCAAGAAGGAAGGAAGACGAGTTTAAGAGATTTGATTCTTTCGAGAGCCCATCTCGAGTTGGATCAATCAAGTGTAAACTCAGAATATCTTAGGTACGGGGTAATGTATATGTAAATATACATATGTTAAACCTGAAACGGTGGAATTTTGACTTAATTTTCTTGATTAAGTGCTTGTAAATGTTGAACCTTGGAAAGAATAGAGAGCGTTGAGACATGAGTTTAGGAACCGAGGATGTATGTGATATAAGTCTACGAAGATTCTTTGTAAGAATCTCAGTTTCTCGCAGAAACTATAAGACTATATTCATTAGATTCGTTTTTGTTATTTTTTTATCTAGTGCGAAAACAAAACCTGTAGAGCAAAAATTTCGGGGACGAAATTTCCTAAACAGGGGGAGACTGTGACACCCGGCTTTTCAGGCCATACCGTACAATTGTAACACGTGTTGTGAATAGATAAAAGGCCATATTTGACTGATTATGATGTTTATATGTGAAATTTAATGAGTTGGTAAATTTAAACCTGGTAAAAATTATGTTGGCAACGGTAAGATAAACGTTTATCGCGTAATGGTTTAAATACGAAACGAACGTCGATGACCACCCGATCAGTGTTAAAATCCTAAAAATAGTCTGTTATGATTAGAATAATAATTATAATCCTATTCGTGAGAAAAAAATAAATTTAAAACGCTAGGAAACTCTATTTTTCGAGTTTAAGCGCGTACCGCGCGATGCAGCGCATGTACCGACAAAATACTGTCAACATAGCCTGTCAAGGCAACTGATAATCATTTTAGTAATAATTTTATGAGTTTATTACTTTAGAATGATAAAAATAAATAAGAACGCATAAATCCCTATTTTTGCGATTTTAAGCGCATACCGCGCAACGCAGCGCACATACTGGCAAATACCGATAACGTAGCCAGTCCAGGAAAACAAAATATTGTTCAATAATATTTTGGTGAGTAAAATACCCGGTATCCAGTAAAATACCTGTTTTTAACACTAGATTACATATATAAGTGTATGTATAAAATATGTATGTGTGTATGGTGATAGGTGGCGGCCAACTAGAGTGCCCACCTTCCCATTTCTTATGCCATGTGTTGATGCCATTCAAATTTCAAATTCTTGGAAATGTTAAATGGAGACAAGTGTCCCACATGCACATCAAGTCTTACACAACTTCACACTTTTTCCTTCTCTCTTCCCCCTAAAACCGTAAACCACACCCACACACATTCACTTTCATTTTTTTTATCAAATCCAAGTATTAGTGTCACACCCCGGCCGCGTTAAAACAACAAACCGCGGCGGAAACGCCGGGGAGTGAGGTGACAGAATTATTGTTTCAACAACCATGGTAATAAAAATTATGTATTATTGAATTAAAGTTTACATTGTCTTGGAATTTAACTAAAACATAACATAATAATTGTCTTTTAAGTCACTAAGGCCCGAGTCCGCCTAAGTGAAGCACAAACATCATCATGCATCAGCACCTGAAACACATGTAAAAATAGGTACGTCAGCATAAAAATGCCTGTGAGATACATAGGTTTTGTTTATGCAAGATTCATGAGTTGTGGTTTTTAAAAAGTGTTTAACAAAATGTAGTCATGAACCTTGTAAAATATTTTCCTTTATGAAATCATATGAAAATCAATGATAAATAAAGGACAATGCATGGTTAAATGAATAACCAAGTAAAAGTAATATTGTGTGAAATATGTATTTTGTAATATAATGTCATGTCCTTGTAAAAATGTTTCATGTTTTGTCCAAGTGATTTATATAACGCAACAATGTGAAATACAATAAAAGCACTTATATATAGGATGTACCATCGGCGTATCCACCATTCTTTTATCGCATGGCACATAGCCCCGTTACATAAGTCACTTATTAATAACCAACTAAAATGTCTTGTTCAGTTTCAAAAATGTTTTATGTGTAAACCATGTTCAATGTCATGTATCAAATGTATCAAATGTAATGCATAGCAAGTAGGAAATCATCTACTTAAACTATGTAATGATATTAGTGTGAAAAAAATGTATGGCGAATAACAAGCAATTACTCAACCATAGGAAAAATGTACAAAACAATGTTTTTGAGTAAACCTAAGTTTAATTCAAATGTCATGTTTTGCAGAAAACAATGCTTTATGATTACAAACATTTATGCAGTAATGTTAATCGCATACATTCAAGCCTTGCGACTGTGGCGACAAACCTTTAAACAAATTAAAGGTTCATCTAAGTTATGTAGTCGGATTCTGTCATTTCCAACTTCCAAACAAACCTAGGAAGTCGGAAACGGGAGTTGTCAATTCCTATGGTACCATTACATACTACCGAGCGGCGTGATCAATGTTAATGAATGTATTATTGTCCCGATTAAACACACCAAATGTCATAACCAATGTAAGCATGCTATGCAAACCATGTACTAGGTATGCTAAGTAAACATGCCTAGTAGAAATGTCATGTAAAACAATGCGTACATATGCTAAGTAAACATATGTAACAAATGTGTAATAAATCAATGTGCTAGCATGCTTAACATACATAGCAAAACATAGTGAAAACATGTACTAAATATGTACTAAGTGAAACTAGCATGTTTATGTCACAAAAGCTTGTAAAACAAGAAAGTAACAAATATGTACATGTGAATCACCCCAAAGTATTTGAAAACGGTAAAAGAGGGGAACTATGTACTCACTTGGGATTGCTAATTAGTCTTGAGAATAAGACCAATTTAAGCTCCAAATATCACGGAATCAACCGGCACCTAGTATAGGTAACTATGTTAATAATCGGCTCCTAAATCGGGAGATAGGATAGAATGAGGTTCTATAAATCAAATGAGTATTTAAACTCATATGGTATGATTTAATAGACCTTACATTCTGATTGGAAAGTCTACCTAAGTGTTTTTGACCCGTTTCGACACATTATGGTAACGTAAGCTACTAGAATGCGTCGTTTGCGCAAAACTATGCTCGGATGGTTATCTATGTGCTATGTCAAGTCTTACATGCCCAATTATACCCTAACATGTTACTAATTCAGATTAGATGTAAAAAATATGTTCACATAGTCAAAATACGGATTTATGCTTCAAAAGGGCGTTTTGGTCATTTACTATGGGCATACAAGCTAACTAGCAAAATCCTAGGTGATCATAAGGTATAACCTCAGGGGTTATTCCCTATGTAACTATGATCACTAAGTAAGCTTGGTCGGATCCTATTGATCGACCAATCGGGTCGGGTTCGAAAGTCTAAGCGGTTGTTTAGACCGCTTAACTAACGACCCTAAACAAGCACCAAACTATTAGTAACGATTTAAACATGTCAAAACATGTTTATCCTACTGATTTGGTATCAAAACAATGGGTTTTGATACCCGAAAATAGTTCCTTTGCAAAATGCGTGCTAAAACGCATTTTGACCGAAACTTTGACTCGTCACTATGCCTAGTTAATGTGGTAATCAGTAGGTATAATCACTAAGGATTATAACCATTGTGATTACAATCACATTGCAAAGTTCAATTGAACTTTGACTTGACCAATTGACTGGTCAAACTGAAAGTCAAACTCTGTTAGACTTTTAAACTAGTAAGCAATAAAAAGAATGAAAGAATGCTCACTAAAGTCCTTGCTATCTTTTCTACAAAGAAGACAAGTTCCCAAATCAGATTAGGAAGCTCCAAAGCAGATGAGAAAGGAGAAAATGAGGAATGAGCAAGGAACAAATGAGAAATGGATGACTATTTATAGTTGTAGCAAAGCTACAAGATCATGCCAAGTTTTGTGTGGCCAACAAGCATGAAATCATGGCCCTACATGTGTTAAAGACTGATTGGGAACCTTGGAGAGTCGTTTACTTGGAGCCCAAAACAAGAAATTTGCTTAAAAGTCCCTGAATTATCAAACAGCAGCCAAAAATCAAGTTTCTGTCGCTGGGTGCCCTTTTCGGACCGTAAAGATAGGGCTTACGGTCCGTAAGCCATCTACTTTCAGCAAATGTCAGTTTTGGTCCCTGTACTAGAATAAGCTCATTTCAGGCCCTTTTTGACCCCCGTTAAGCCATTTTCAAGGCTCTACAAGGTTAATAAAGTTTAGAGGACTCAAAATGTGCCCGGAAAACTCTCGGATGTTGGCTCGTTTGGTCGTACGGTCGCGTTATTCGTTAAATTACGACGAAACTCAAACGGACGCGAAAATGAACCAAATTAAGCGACTAGTGGTATTTTTGCATGCCAATCACTAAAATAAAAATATTTTAATGTGTACAAAAATTTTGGATGTCCAGATGTGGCCAGATCGTAAGATATGCGCGAAAATGCAAACTTACGCCGTTTTTGACACTTTTAGTCCCTAAAAGATCATATAAGCATGTTTTCGCACACCGAACCTATCAAAGCTTTTTTCTAAGCAATGATTAGGTTATTTATGGTATGTTTAGCTTATGATTAAGTTCCGTACTGTACGTTGCCTTACGGAACGGCAGACTTTTGCAGTTTGACGCAAATAGTCCCTGTGAGCGAATAAACTTGTTTTTGCCATACCAAACCTTCTAAAACTTATTTCTAAGTTATCTAAAGGTTATTTAAGGTATGTTAAGCTTATTTTGCTGTTCCGGAGTGTTTTTTCACGTTAAACTGATCGCGTTTACGCATCAGTTTGCGTATAACTTCCCAAAAAGCGATATAGAGTTCAAAATCGATCAAAAATCAACATGTGCATAAAATCAAACATAAATACAAACATTGGGATCAAAACACACTGTTTTATTAATATTGTATTGTTCAGAGTCTGTAAAATGATTACATAAGCACAGATGTCACAGTCTCCCCTACTTTAGGAAATTTCGTCCCGAAATTTATTTAGAGGAAACTTGTGAGAACAAATGCGGATATTTCGTCTTCATCTGGTCCTCACATTCCCAAGTAAACTCTGGGCCACGTTTGGATTCCCAGCGAACCTTGACCAAATGAATTCGTTTGTTCTTCAGCTGTTTGAATGTACGACCCACTATCTCCACAGGTTTCTCAACGAAGTGCATCGTGTTATCAACACGAATTTCATCAAGTGGTATGTGGAGGTTCTCATCAGCTAAACACTTTTTGAGATTGGACACGTGAAATGTCGGATGAACATTTCCAAGTTCAGGAGGTAGCGCAAGTCTGTAGGCTACTTTTCCGACTCTTTCAACGATCTTGAATGGTCCAACATAACGTGGTGCAAGTTTTCCTTTCTTTCCAAATCTAATCACACCTTTCCAAGGGGATACCTTGAGTAGGACATGATCACCGACTTGAAATTCTGAAGGCTTGCGTCCTAGATCCGCATAACTCTTTTGACGGCTTCTAGCTACCTGAAGGTTATCACGAATCTTCTTGACCTTATTTGTAGTCTCTAGAATGAGTTCAGGTCCAGTAAGCTGAGCTTCACCTATCTCATTCCAGCAGACCGGTGAACGACATTTTCCACCGTATAAAGCTTCGAAAGGAGCCATTTTGATGCTCGTGTGATAACTATTATTGTAGGAGAATTCGATCAACGGTAGATGCGAATCCCAACTACCACCAAAATCGATCACACACGCTCTAAGCATATCCTCCAGTGTCTGGATTGTTCTCTCAGATTGACCATCTGTCTGCGGATGGTATGCTGTGCTCAAATTAAGTTGGGTTCCCATGGCAGATTGCATGGTTCTCCAAAAGCGAGACGAGAATCGAGCATCTCTGTCAGATATAATGTTCAAAGGAACACCATGTTGAGATACAATCTCATCAACATATAACTTGGCAAGCTTGTTAGCAGATAAATCCTCGCGGATTGGCAAGAAATGTGCTGACTTTGTAAGACGATCAACAACAACCCAAATGGCGTCATGACCTCTTTTAGTGCGCGGTAATTTGGTAATGAGATCCATAGAAATGTTTTCCCATTTCCAAACCGGAATCTCTGGTTGCTCCAATAATCCAGAGGGATGTTGATGTTCTGCCTTAACCTCAAGACAAGTAAGGCATTTGGAAACATATAAGGCAATGTCTTTCTTCATACCCGGCCACCAATACTGGGTTCGAAGATCCTTATACATTTTGTCAGCACCAGGATGAATAGAATAACGAGACTTATGAGCTTCATCCATTAGCAAGGTGCGAAGATCATCTATACTTGGGACCCACAAATGGCCCATGAAATAGAATATCCCAAAGTCTCTCAGTTCAAGCTCAGGATTTGTATGACACGGTAATTCTTTACCCATCAAGTCTTGTGTAACACAAGTATGTTGAGCCTGAATTATACGGGATTGAATGTCAGATCGAACCTGGACACAATGAAGCTTGACACGTTCCTTACGACTCAATGCGTCAGCCACGACATTCGCCTTACCAGGATGGTAGCGAATTTCGCAATCGTAGTCGTTTAGAAGTTCAACCCAACGTCGTTGCCTCATGTTTAGTTCTTTCTGATTAAAAATATGCTGGAGACTTTTGTGGTCAGTAAACACTACACACTTTGTACCGTAAAGGTAGTGTCTCCAGATTTTGAGAGCAAAGACTACTGCACCTAACTCAAGATCATGAGTGGTGTAGTTCTTCTCATGCACCTTCAGCTGTCTTGATGCATAAGCTATGACTTTGTTTCTTTGTATAAGAACGCAGCCAAGGCCTAAGTTGGATGCATCACAGTACATGACAAAATCGTCGTTACCCTCGGGTAAAGATAGGATAGGTGCATCACAGAGTTTCTGCTTCAAGGTCTGGAAAGCTTCTTCCTGTTTGGATCCCCACTCAAAAGGTTTGCTCTTCTGAGTTAGAGCAGTGAGAGGAACCGCAATCTTGGAGAAGTTTTCAATGAACCGGCGGTAATAACCCGCTAGACCAAGAAATGAACGAACCTCGGTAGGAGTAGTAGGTGTATCCCAATCCTTAATTGCACTGATTTTGGCGGGATCTACATGTATACATTGTTCGTTAATGATGTGCCCCAAAAATTGAACTTCCTTAAGCCAAAATTCGCACTTGGAGAATTTGGCGAAAAGTTGTTCTTTCTTTAGGAGCTCCATTGTAAGACGAAGATGTTGTTCATGATCAGCTCGCGTCTTAGAATAGATCAAGATATCATCAATGAATACAATGATGAACTTGTCCAAATAAGGCTTACAAACCCTATTCATCAAGTCCATGAAAACAGCAGGAGCATTTGTTAAACCGAAGGGCATAACAGTGAACTCATAATGACCATATCGGGTACGAAAAGCAGTCTTGGGAATATCTTCTTTAAGAACTCAAAGCTGATGATACCCAGAACGCAGATCTATCTTTGAAAAGCAAGTAGCGCCCTGTAGCTGATCAAAGAGATCATCAATGCGAGGTAGGGGATATCGATTTTTGATGGTAAGCTTAATAAGCTAACGATAATCGATACACATCCTGAAAGATCCATCTTTCTTTTTCACAAATAGGACAGGAGCGCCCCAAGGGGAAAAGCTCGGACGAATGAATCCTTTGTCAGATAGCTCCTGAAGCTGCTTAGATAACTCTTGCATCTCAGACGGTGCAAGACGGTAAGGTGACTTAGCAATGGGATTTGCACCAGGCACAAGATCAATGCGAAACTCAACTTGGCGTACAGGAGGTAATCCAGGTAAGTCTTCAGGAAATATCTCAGGATAATCCCGAACAATAGGGATGTCTTGGGTAGTCTTACCCTTGCCTTTATCCTCTACAACATGTGCCAAGAAAGCGACATATTTCTTTCGTAGGTATTTTTGGGCTTGGGTACAAGACATGAGTTTAACAGGTTTCTCCCCACAAACTTCTAAGATCTCACTAGTCGAAAGCAGAATACAGACAATCTTCTCAAAGCAAACCACCTCAGCATGGTACTTGGCTAACCAATCCATTCCCACTATAACATCAAAGCTCCCGAGTTGCATCGGTGTGAGGTCGATAGGGAAAAGATGGTTTTTAAGGTTCAATTGGCAGTTTTGAAGAACAGAATCGAGTACAACGGGTTCACCACTAGCTACCTCTACTGTCAAGGGCTTTCCTAGTTTTGTTCTAGTCATCAAAAGCAAAGGCTCAAAAGCTAAGGACACAAAACTCTTATCGGCACCCGAATAAAAAAGAACAGAAGCAGGATGGTTGTTAACAAGGAATGTACCGTTCACCACTTCGTTATCTGCGCGAGCCTCATTTGCATTCATATTAAAAACTCTACCACGAGTCGGTGCCTGATTTGCGTTTGCCAACCTCGGGCAATTGTTTCTGTAGTGGGTCAGATCCCCACAATTGTAACACGAACCAGGCGGAAAGTGAGGTCGTGCAGGATTCTGGGCAGGGTTTTGCACAGCTTGGTTTTGAGCTGCCTGATTTTGGTTAGGAGCAAAACGGCAGGTGTTCGCAAGATGACCAGACTTGCCACAATTTGTGCAGATGCGGCATTGCAACTGTGGCTGGTGGTGGCTGTTACATCTGTTGCACAGAGGTGCATTTCCCGCATACTGCCTCTTGGCAGCAGGTTGTGCAGCCTGATTCTGTGCTGCCTGATTAGGAGCAGCATGATTAGTCTGAGCAGTGACAACGAAATTCTTGGAAGCCTTACGCTTCCTTGATTTCTTTGAAGACTCAGCAGCCTTCTTGCCCTTGTTCTCAGTGGCGCTATCAGACTGTTTCTACTTCTTGTCACCTTTTCTGTGGAGTTTACCCTTCTTGACTTGTGATTCAGTAAGGGTTCCAGCTAGCTCAATGGCCTGTCGGACGGTAGTAGGGTTGCTACCAGTGACAATATCCTGAACAGGATCTGGCAAACCGTCTATGTATTTCTCAATAGCCTTATCCAAAGGCGTGACCATAGTAGGACAGAGCAAGCTTAACTCCTCGTATCTGTCAGTGTAAGCCCGGTGTTCACCACTGTCTTGCTTTAAATCATGGAACTCATTTTCAAGTGCCCTCTGCTCGTGACGAGGACAAAATTCTCTCATCATGAGAGCCCTAAGTTCATCCCATGTCTGACCTAAAGCAACCTCAGCACCTCGGTCTCTCATTACCCCATTCCACCAGGTAAGAGCCCTCTTTTGAAATACACTCGACGCAAACTCGACCTTACGGTTGTTCGAACACTGAACATGGCGAAAAGTGCTCTCAAGACTCTCAAACCACTGTAGGAGCCCAGTTGCTCCCTCAGAACCACTAAACTTGAGTGGTTTAGCCGAATGAAAACTTTTGAAATTGCACGGAGCATTATTGTTGTTGTTGGCTTGGTTCCATTGAGCAATGAGATTAGGGAATGCAACAGCCATTTGCTGCGCGATGATTTCTGCCAGTTCGGCATTCGATAGCGGATTTTCGCGTCGAGGAGGCATTCTAAAAGAGGAAACATGAGAGAAAACGAGTGAGATGACGTGATGAAAGAAACGAGATATCAATAAAATCGACAAAAAGCAAGGATGGTGGTCATTTGTTTGTTACCACAAAGCAAACAAACGACACACAGTGACAAATCAAAGTAAATAGGTCATAATAATGTATCACTGAAGACATGCTCTCCTATAAGTGAACACTCACCCCAAGAGTTCCCAGGTAAGAGTGACTGGTCCGATATTGCGGATTTGTACGAACACTCTAGCCTTAGACAGAAAACTCAGGGTACAGGCATTCACTCTTCCAGTTTGCACGTGTTCACATTATTTAGACCCAAACTTTGACGAGATTTTGAAAATTTGGAAGGTACAAGACCAAGGGAAATCATCTAAGGATAGATGATGGATTTCAAAATCATCTTGGAAAATTGTGTTCAGGTTTTGGTAATCACCTAAGGATATGTGACAGGTATTGTTTTAAGATCTAAACACAAGTAAACTTGTGTTAGGGTCCTAAGAAGTTATAGTCTAGGTCAAAGCATTACTAATAACCTAATTCCCTATAACCATTGGCTCTGATACCAACTCTTCTGTCACACCCTGACCGCGTTAAAACAACAAACCGCGGCGGAAACGCCGGGGAGTGAGGTGACAGAATTATTGTTTCAACAACCATGGTAATAAAAATTATGTATTATTGAATTAAAGTTTACATTGTCTTGGAATTTAACTAAAACATAACATAATAATTGTCTTTTAAGTCACTAAGGCCCGAGTCCGCCTAAGTGAAGCACAAACATCATCATGCATCAGCACCTGAAACACATGTAAAAATAGGTACGTCAGCATAAAAATGCCTGTGAGATACATAGGTTTTGTTTATGCAAGATTCATGACTTGTGGTTTTTAAAAAGTGTTTAACAAAATGTAGTCATGAACCTTGTAAAATATTTTCCTTTATGAAATCATATGAAAATCGATATGAAAATCAATGATAAATAAAGGACAATGCATGGTTAGAATAATAATTATAATCCTATTCGTGAGAAAAAAATAAATTTAAAACGCTAGGAAATTCTATTTTTCGAGTTTAAGCGCGTACCGCGCGATGCAGCGCATGTACCGACAAAATACTGTCAACATAGCCTGTCAAGGCAACTGATAATCATTTTAGTAATAATTTTATGAGTTTATTACTTTAGAATGATAAAAATAAATAAGAACGCATAAATCCCTATTTTTGCGATTTTAAGCGCATACCGCGCAACGCAGTGCGCATACTGGCAAATACCGATAACGTAGCCAGTCCAGGCAAACAAAATATTGTTCAATAATATTTTGGTGAGTAAAATACCCGGTATCCAGTAAAATACCTGTTTTTAACACTAGATTACATATATAAGTGTATGTATAAAATATGTATGTGTGTATGGTGATAGGTGGCGGCCAACTAGAGTGCCCACCTTCCCATTTCTTATGCCATGTGTTGATGCCATTCAAATTTCAAATTCTTGGAAATGTTAAATGGAGACAAGTGTCCCACATGCACATCAAGTCTTACACAACTTCACACTTTTTCCTTCTCTCTTCCCCCTAAAACCGTAAACCACACCCACACACATTCACTTTCATTTTTTTTATCAAATCCAAGTATTAGTGTCACACCCCGGCCGCGTTAAAACAACAAACCGCGGCGGAAACGCCGGGGAGTGAGGTGACAGAATTATTGTTTCAACAACCATGGTAATAAAAATTATGTATTATTGAATTAAAGTTTACATTGTCTTGGAATTTAACTAAAACATAACATAATAATTGTCTTTTAAGTCACTAAGGCCCGAGTCCGCCTAAGTGAAGCACAAACATCATCATGCATCAGCTCCTGAAACACATGTAAAAATAGGTACGTCAGCATAAAAATGCCTGTGAGATACATAGGTTTTGTTTATGCAAGATTCATGAGTTGTGGTTTTTAAAAAGTGTTTAACAAAATGTAGTCATGAACCTTGTAAAATATTTTCCTTTATGAAATCATATGAAAATCAATGATAAATAAAGGACAATGCATGGTTAAATGAATAACCAAGTAAAAGTAATATTGTGTGAAATATGTATTTTGTAATATAATGTCATGTCCTTGTAAAAATGTTTCATGTTTTGTCCAAGTGATTTATATAACGCAACAATGTGAAATACAATAAAAGCACTTATATATAGGATGTACCATCGGCGTATCCACCATGCTTTTATCGCATGGCACATAGCCCCGTTACATAAGTCACTTTTTAATAACCAACTAAAATGTCTTGTTCAGTTTCAAAAATGTTTTATGTGTAAACCATGTTCAATGTCATGTATCAAATGTATCAAATGTAATGCATAGCAAGTAGGAAATCATCTACTTAAACTATGTAATGATATTAGTGTGAAACAAATGTATGGCGAATAACAAGCAATTACCCAACCATAGGAAAAATGTACAAAACAATGTTTTTGAGTAAACCTAAGTTTAATTCAAATGTCATGTTTTGCAGAAAACAATGCTTTATGATTACAAACATTTATGCAGTAATGTTAATCGCATACATTCAAGCCTTGCGACTGTGGCGACAAACCTTTAAACAAATTAAAGGTTCATCTAAGTTATGTAGTCGAATTCTGTCATTTCCAACTTCCAAACAAACCTAGGAAGTCGGAAACGGGAGTTGTCAATTCCTATGGTACCATAACATACTACCGAGCGGCGTGATCAATGTTAATGAATGTATTATTGTCCCGATTAAACACACCAAATGTCATAACCAATGTAAGCATGCTATGAAAACCATGTACTAGGTATGCTAAGTAAACATGCCTAGTAGAAATGTCATGTAAAACAATGCGTACATATGCTTAGTAAACATACGTAACAAATGTGTAATAAATCAATGTGCTAGCATGCTTAACATACATAGCAAAACATAGTGAAAACATGTACTAAATATGTACTAAGTGAAACTAGCATGTTTATGTCACAAAAGCTTGTAAAACAAGAAAGTAACAAATAGGTACCTGTGAATCACCCCAAAGTATTTGAAAACGGTAAAAGAGGGGAACTATGTACTCACTTGGGATTGCTAATTAGTCTTGAGAATAAGACCAATTTAAGCTCCAAATATCACGGAATCAACCGGCACCTAGTATAGGTAACTATGTTAATAATCGGCTCCTAAATCGGGAGATAGGATAGAATGAGGTTCTATAAATCAAATGAGTATTTAAACTCATATGGTATGATTTAATAGACCTTACATTCTGATTGGAAAGTCTACCTAAGTGTTTTTGACCCGTTTCGACACATTATGGTAACGTAAGCTACTAGAATGCGTCGTTTGCGCAAAAC
>JARYGA010048304.1:0-38817 GCA_030545235.1 Helianthus tuberosus | reverse complement strand
TATCACAGAAGCGTACTGTGACAGATCGTGTCCGAATGTAAGGGATGCGCCCCCTTGCGTCGATGTGCCAATGTGGCCAGGATTTGGGGCCGGAGGAATGGTCCCCGCGGGCCCTGGGTTTGCGGGGTTTGGACTGTCTCCGACAGTGTTGTTTAGACGATCAGACAAGATCTTTGGAAAGAAAAATGAATGTGGAAAAAACTGTTAAGAGTAGCGGTGGGCGCCAATGATGAAACAATGGTTAACCGGGTAAGGTTAACTCACTGGTCTCGTCAAGTAGGGTTAATCCCCTCTTTCCGAGGATCGCTGGCTGGATCGTCCGCTGGTTGATCTCCTGCACAAGGAAACAAACCGTGACTCGTAACAAGGAGAATGGGGTGGGGGGTGCTCCTTGTTACCACTCTCCGGCGTGAGAATCAGTAATTTGCTTGGGAAGAAAAGTGTGATAGTAGTAATAGTGAGAGAGTTGTGAAGAGATACCTCAAACCTGGTTTGGGATGGGTATTTATAGCCGAGGAGTGAAGGGTGGTAGTTGAGTAGCTAGTCTGACATCGCACAGCCTCCTGTAGGTGTGTCAGGCCTGTCGGTTACGGTGGTGATGCCACGTCCTGCTGTGGTGTCAGACTGTTGCATACATGTGGGCTGACAGTTGACTGTTCTCAGTGCCACTTGCACTGTGGTGTCAGACCCACTTGCCTTGTAGGCAGGATGCGGTGCCGGGCCGCATCGCTGCTTGCGGTAATTGATGTTGTTCCCGCGTTCTTGTTCTGGCCAAGATGTATGCGGGATGTGGTGCCGTACCGCATCGCCGCTTGGTGACTGTTACTGTTGTCCAGATCCCTTGTCGTGACGAAAATGTTCATAGGATGCGGTGCTAGGCCGCATCGCTATGCGTAACATCTGTTTTCGTACTTAAGGTAAGTCTTCTCATCAATGGACAGATTGGTTTCAACCGCTGTGTTCGCGCGTGCCCGCACGGACACAGAAAAGTTCTTGCTGGTGGGGCTTTTTGATAAGGGTAATGCAGTCGTGCTGACGCGAGATCTGGGACCATACCCCTTCACTTCTAAATATAAATATCTAACTTTTATGTGTGTTACTTTCAATATTCCTTTTTTTATTTTTATAGTTCAAAACAAATGTGGTAAACATCAAAATAATAACATAAGAAGCACGTCAATTTTAATTAGTGGTGGAACTTAAATATTTAAATCGAGAGGCGAAAATTGATGTTTAACTAGGGATTTTTTGCCAACGTGGGAGTAGCTCATTTGGTAGCGGCTCTTGCCTTTTAGTGGGAGGTCTTGGATTCAATTCCAAGTAAGGAGTAGATTAGTATTTATTTAGTGTAATTTAGAAGTACATAAGGTTTGCCATTAAAAAAAAAAAAGACTAGGGATTTTGGATTAGGAAAGATAATATTTTTCAAAGATAATTTGTAAAACAAACACTCTTCAAACATTACGTGATTAAATTGAACACTATACTAATTCTTCTAATAATATCTGTCACATATCATAACATTACCCTACGTATACAAAAATAAGTTTGGGGGAATAGTGCCACACAGCTGTGTGGCACTTCCCTATTGGACCATACCATTTTTAATTTAATTTTATTCACAGTTTAAAATTACGCTTTCGTCCTTCGTTTAAATTTACGTTTTTAACCTCAGTTCAAAATAAAATTATAACTTTGCCCTTAGCTCAAAATTACGCTTTTGCCCTCGGGTCAAAAACTTTTTTTTTATTTTGTTCCCAGTTTAAAATTACGGTTTCGCCCTCCGTTTAAATTACGTTTTTGCCCCCAGCTTAAAATAAAATGTTGTTTTTTCCTCTAGCTCAAAATTACAATTCTGCCCTCAGCTCAAAATTATGTTTTTGCCCACAGTTCAAAATAAAATTATGTTTTTCCCCGTAACTCAAAATTATGATTTTGCTTTCAATTTAAAATTATGATTTCGCCTCCAGTTCGAAATATAATTACGATTTTGCCCTCTGTACAGACATACATTTTATGAGAGAGAAATATTCGACTTATTGCCTCGCAACGCGGGAGGGGCAAAAACTAGTTTGATATACATATTAACATGCAAAATGTCGGCCGAAAAGTCAATTGACCCATAGCCTCCTCTAGTTTCGCCGATGAAAAAAAATGTTAATCGCATATCTTTTGTCATTTCATTCAATTGAGCAAAATCTATAACAAGTTATGCATAAGATAACAATGCTATTTCATTATGTGATGAAAATCTAACATTATATATTATCAATTTGTAACACAAATGGGCATTAGTTGGTTGTACCTCATGCTTAAAGTGTGTTTTGTGGATATTATTTATTTATTTATTTATTATATTATATAAAGATATAATTTGCAACTATGCAATATTGCTTGTGCCCTATGCATAATAAACTGTAAGGTGGTTTTCTTTTATCCGTGTGCTACTTCTGTATTATAATTAAGTAGGTTTAGTGACTCATACTTGGAGTATATATTTTTGGTAACACGTAAAGGTTTCATAAGATACTTTTGGTTTCAAATAGAGAAACCCCGAATCATCTTCAACCTCTGTTTCTTTATCTCTCTAACCATTTAGGTTTATTTTTCTACTCCTTGTCCGGCAACACACATGCCATTCCCATGGTGGTTATTGATCTGCGATTGACAAATATGGAGAGAGAAATATGCGTTGATTTTAGTGACTATAGTTATATCATTCGTTTATTTTGATTGTGTAAGCAGCTTGAACAAGTTAAGAAAACCAAAAGTACTTTAGATGATAAAGATTTAGTTTATAACAAAAATCTACTCAAGTTGTACTGGATGTGAGGTATAGTAGGGACAGGGTGCTGAGGGCTTATATTTTGTTTTATCAACTAATTAAGAAACGCTTTTAGAAATTATGGGTTCAAGGACTATTAGAAATATACGAAAGAAATTTTGATGCGACACTACTTATGGTTTTTGTTGAAATTAAATCTTTATATTATATTTCAAGTTATAAAAAAAAGATTAACAAATAAATGTAAACAAACTTGTCGGGAATGAAGTTATTGTACTATTTTTCAAGCGGCATACAAACAAAGATTTGATCCCCATTTACTCATTGTTCACTGCTACATTCGAATGTCTTTATATTCGTTTTTACCTTTTTTACTTCCTTTCAAGTTCATTTTTTTATAACTTTATTAATGAGGTGGATGTGGCAAAATAGCAAAAAGATTTGGATCATGGTGTATTGAAGGCAGTAGTAAAAATTTTGTGTCATTAAACAAAACATAATATTCTTCGAAGGGATATTATTGTATGTATCTTGTAATGTATACGCTACTTTTTTTTTTGTTTACACAATCTGTAAAATTATGCAATTTAGCATGTATATATGTAAAATAGTGTGTTCTAGGGCCTAATCGATTAGAGTTGCTACAATTGATATGTTACGAAAGAATTGGAGTTGCTACAATTGATGTGTTACAAAAGAATTTATACATGCTCCCGCCGCAACACGGGGTGGTTATTACTAGTTAGTATTGAATTTCAAGCCAAAAAAATCAAATTTAACTCAACCCAATTGGGATATAGATGTCTCTTAAGTGTTAATAAAATAACAACAGCAAAATAATTATATAACACAATTTAAGAGTTCCTAGCTTTTAGCAAGCAGATAACAAACTTACTAGTGTCGCGTCGTTTGGCTGCACATTGGACTCGTTTAGCATCATTTTAAACGTATCAAGAACTTCCATAAACCAGTTGTTGTGCGCATATCCATTAATCAACCCATTCCAATAAAAGAACTTTTTTTTCTCAGGCATATATATCCGTTCAGTAAAGTGTTCCATGACATCAAATCTTGATTAGTCATTGCATCAAGCACCTTTCTAGTTGCACTCATGTCACCACATTCTATAAAACCAGACCATAATGTTCCACATTACAATATCTTGATTAGGCGATGCATCAAATAGTTCGGTGTGCGGATTATCATAAGCATATTTGGATCACTATATATAGGCAAAACCCATGTTTGAAATTTGAATACACGAAACAAAGAACAAATTAAACAATCAGTCACATATGCAAGTAATGTCATACATAAATATATTTCGTTGTAGACCAAGTCACCAAACCCTAATTGCAACTAGTTCTGAAGTTAATCACGAAATCTAGCTTGAACAAAGTTTATAAAAAAAATAAGAAAGAAAAGTATAATAATTAGTTAAAGATGTTAATAGGAACTAAAAGAATCATACACACACTTTGGTCAATATTCAGGAAGCTCTTTTATGATCTCTAGAATAGAACCAGGCGACAAGAAACGGTGAGGCGAGAAGAAGTGATCACTCGTATTCGGTGTAAAAAGCGGGACATCCGCTACATAAGGATTCGAAGGCGTCTTAAGCATCGGACTCTTGGATTTCATACACTCATCTCTCTTATGTGTGACACCAGAATTATTAAAAAGTTGATTAACATTAAGATCATACCCATCTTGCTTTAGGGTTTTCTTCTTCACCTTATTATTCTTCTTCTTTTGTTGTTGTTGTTGATCATTGGAGCCAGAACAACCTGTAAGCTTCTGAACAAGAGCCATGAACTCATGAGGTTTGGTGTGGATGATTTCCGGAGAATGAATGTAGATTATCACCGGCTTTCGGATTTGTTTTTGCTGGTGATTCTCATGATGATGGTTATGGTGTTTGTGGATTGTGTGAGATTCTTGTTTGATATTTAATGGCGACGGTCGCGGACCGTTGATTACGATCCTGCTTTTCAACCGTTGTTTGTGATCACCATCATAAAATTTTGAAGAAGTCATTTGTGAAATTTTAGCTAAGCAGAAGAAAGAAAGCTTGTTTCTGGAAGAGAGAGAGATGTGAGGGTAATTTGGATTGGTGTTAATGTGATATATATGAAGGTTGAAGGGTTTACTTAGTGTTGGGAATAGTCAACTGCGGCAATGGTAAGGCGATTGTGACAAAAAGAAAAATTATTGCTGGTTGCTCTGAGAAAGAGACATGCTACTAGAAAGTTATATACTAACTTAGAAATAGTAAACCATATACATGGATGATATTTGTATTATATGGTTACCAACGAAACACATATGTAGGTAATGTGTGTATGGTAATTTAGTTTCTGTTGTCCATGGCTTTATAGCCTAGTGGCATCTTAGGGGTGAAAAAAGTCTTTGGGACCAATAGGTTCTGGGTTCGATTCCCACAAGGGGGTTTTCTCATATTTATTGGGTTTCCTACTGAATTGGTGTATAGGCATTATTGCCTAATGGAGATGGATATGATCGGGTGGTTCCACTGGTGGCACGATAATATTCGAGTGTTCCGTCAGTGATCCAAATTTGCCGTTAAAAAAAATTTAGTTTCTGCTGGAAAGTTATATACTAACTTAATATACATAAACAGAATAAAATGTGTAATAAACAAGATCGTTCATATGGCGCAATTGGCTACAATCTACTCTACCATGCGTACTTTTTTTAGTTAACTGTGTGATAAAGTGTACAAGAAATGAAAATGAAAATAGATCTAACAAAAAATCTAATAATAGATCAAAATTCTGATTATTTAGATCGTCCCATATGACACCATCTTATTAGCAACCATTGGCTACAATCCGCATGCTCTACCCAGGGCCATCCCCAGAGAGCTCGAGGGTTGTTCAAAGGCCCTATGTGAACAGAAAAAATTCAACCATCCAATTTAACTATGATATTAATAGCATATAGTATATATATAAATTATATGTAAATTATTATCTCATAAATGTAGGAGATTTAGTTGGATTACCTTGTATTATATAACCCCTTTGTGATTAATGAGATGATCAAGTTGAATCATAATCTTATATGGTATCATACCTAACCGATCCTTTTCTCTAAAAACCCTAACCCTACCGCCGCCGCCGCTCTCCTTCCGGCCGCTGGCTTCTTACCCTTCGATCATCCTTCTTTCTTTCTCCTTGTCCCTCATGGAACCTAAACTACATCCCGCTCTCACCGTCTCTAACATCAAGACACATGTTCCTGTCATCTTGGAAAAAGATTCAACCCACTACACCACTTGGAAGACCCTCTTCAAAGTTCACTGTCAGATTTACGAGGTGCTCGATCACCTCGTAGCCAAGCCGGCCGCCGCCTCGGCTTCTTCTACCTCGGACTCTGATAAAGACAAAGTTGCCGCCGCCGCAACCGAGACTTTATGGAAACAACTGGATGCCGTCGTGCTCCAGTGGATTTATGCCACCATCTCCACGCCACTTCTGCACACTATTCTCCAACCGGGTCAGACCGCTCACGATGCATGGCTTGCAGTTGAAAGTGAGTTCAATGATAATAAAAACACGCGGGCTATTTTTCTTGGTCAAGAGTTCGCCAACTTATGACTCGAGAATTTTTCGTCCATGGCGGAATACTGTCAACATGCCAAACATCTCGCTGACCAACTCCAAAGTGTTGGCTCTCCGGTTGACGACCGTATGTTAGTCATCAAAATACTCACTAGCTTAACTGAACAGTATGACAGCATCTCTACCGTCCTACAAAACCGGGATCCGCTACCCAACTTCAATGAGGTTCGTTCACGGCTCAACATGGAAGAACAAAGAAGAAACACCAAGTTAGCCGCGGTGCCCAATCCGCTGCCACCGCCTCTACACCGTCTCCAAACAACCAGCAGCCCCCCTTCTACTCATCTTCGGACCGTGGCCGTGGTGGTCGCTCGCGGGGTGGTCGCGGTCGCGGCCGTGACCGCTCTTCCTCTGGCCGCGGCAACAACAACAATAACAGCCGCTACAATACCAACCAGCCCAACATGTCTCACCCGTACATCGTGTTTCCCAGCAATTGGACCGCTGCTCAAAGGGCTGGCCTTCTCAATCAGAATAACTCGGCCCAACCCCCCTTGCCCATACCCTTCAAAACCGGCTCCATCATCTTCCCAAGGCATACTGGGCCCGCGGCCCGATCAGGCCCATCAGACAACTTACTCGCCCACTGACATCGAGCAGGCGCTTTACTCACTGGCACTCAATCAATCGGACCCGGGGGTGATGGATACAGGAGCTACATCTCATTCTGCCAATGAGCTAGGTATATTATCCCCGTCTAATTTTAATTCGTGCACTAATAAAAATATAATTGTTGGTAATGGCATGACTATCCCTGTTTTGGCTCAAGGCAACCCGGTCCTACCCCCGCCCTATCCACCTCTTAAACTTAACAATGTCCTGTTTGCCCCGAACCTAATCAAAAACTTAATTTCTGCCCGACGCCTTACCACCGATAACTTAGTATCTGTTGAATTTGACCAATTTGGTTTTCTTTTGAAGGATCTCAAAACACGGGCTCCTATCCTACGATACAATAGCACGGGCGATATCCTCTGACTACACCACTTCCTCTCCAACCTACTCAACCTTCTACTTTTGTTGCTGTGTCTCAAGATCGTTGGCATCAACGTTTGGGTCATCCTGGCAAAAACTTGTTACAGTCTTTGAAAGTATCTTCTTTTGTTGATTTTGGAAAGTTTAATAAAACAATTTGTCAATCTTGCGTTTTTAGTAAAAGTGTTAAATTGCATTTTATGATTCTGTCAATTCTACTCATTTAGCTTTTGACATTGTACACAGTGACTTATGGACGTCCCCCGTACTTAGTATGGGTGGTCATAATGTAACACTCTACTTGTTTTCATAATATTTTATTATAAACAAAGCATTTGTAAACCAATACTTTGATTCATATGTCAAACATAAGGAAAATTTTCATCAAGTTAACATTTTAAATAAGTACTACTAGATTAACAACCCCAAAACAAGTATTTAAGTGTTAACTACATAGACATTGTTTTAAACATATTTAAGTAAACGCGGAAGCTTCAAAAGCTCGTGTTCGGTTCTTCAAACATGCTTGATCGCCATCCGGAAAGTCCCCAATATCACCTAAGGTCAAAACCACATCAAATGTTAATTTTGATAATGTTACAATGGGTATAAACAAGTCCCATGGGTCAAAACAACAAAAAATAAACAATTTTCGAAATCGGGGGGCTAGACGCTACACCTAGCCCCTTTTTTGACAGCAAGTTGCTTTAATTGCTGCTGCATTCGCCCAGCTCAACATTTTATCAAATCCAAACTTAAATCCACCATAACTTTTGATTCGTAAGTCCGTTTTAAGAGATTCTTTTTCCTACGCATCCGAAATTTAATTACGGGCCCGTTTACCATCATTATTCGCGTTAAAACCTGGTTTTTAAGTAATTTGCTATTAAATCCATTTTTCAATTATTTGACCCGTTTGTTTGTAAGTCATACAACTTGTTTTATTATTATCACATATTTCCAACGATTTTACCCATTCCCGGGTTTATCAAACACTAGCGTTTCGCTCCCATGTCATGGTTTGCGCATGCATTAGCAACATGTTGGTTTGTCAATTTTCCAAGCATACACATTTAAACCAATTTTACGATTTCATTATACTTAAGTTTTGACCCATATGCAAGGGCTCGTTTACGACCGGTTTAGGGTGTCCGTTTCACGGCATACGCATTACAAAATACTCAACCTTTATGTGACATTCAAGCCACTTCGATTTCAACCGCTTATGCGACATCGTTCCCGTTTGTTTGTCGAGTGAAAACCACCACTTCAAAGACAAGCCAAACTTAATTACGTTATTATTTTGACCCGTTTGATTGTCGAGTGAGCTTCGTCACTTCAATGACATATCAAACTTGTGTATTACACTACATTTCCATTGACATTTCTAAGAACAATGTTTATGCATAATGTAACGAAACTAAAAGTTACATACCTTTAGAGCGTTCCTTTCAAGCGCGTGTCCGCTGCGGCTTGTCCGCTTGAAGTCTCGGCTCTTTTGCCTATAGGGTTCACTCAACACTTCGTTTAGAACTCCATTCATGTCTTATAACGCATAATTCATCTTATCATTCAAATATGCTTTTCGTTCGAAATCACCATATCTAGCTTTCTTTTAGGCATTTCAACAAACACCTAAGAGGCATAATTTTACTAAATCAACAATCAAGTTCATGACTACTTATTTAGCCAATATTTTAACATCTTTTACAAGTAAATCATCAAATTTTATAGTTCAATATTAAGATTAACTTCATAGAGTTCAAATAACACTAGTTTACTAATCATGATTCTAGTGTTCATCATGTTTTTACTAAACACAGATAATGGATGATCATGAGTTTCATAGTTTAAGCACTAATTCAACCAACTAATGTCTAGGGTTTACTCCTAGACATGATTTCATCCCAAATTCATCCAAACAACGATCATGCAAGCTCAAATTTCGATTCTCATGTGTTCATCTAGAATTCAAGATGGAATCAAACCATGAAATTTTACATACCTTATGATCCCTTCACTGAGGTGATCACTATTTCGTGCTTGGATTTCGATTTGGGCTTGATTTGCCCCTTCAATCTGGAGAATTTTTTAGTTTTAGGGTTGGAGCTTGAAAGCTCTTTTGGCTCTGGTAGAAATCGCAGGGACATACACACACGTATGTGTGTTTTATTTATTTATTTGTTTAATTAAAACTTCATTTCGTTTATCCATGTTTAGTCCATCCACTTAACGCAACTTATTTAAAGGGTGTTTTATTCATGTTTGTTCTATTGTGTCAAGACACAAACTAACTAGGTTAGTTTTTCCTAGTTATATTATCTTGACTATTACCGATATTTAGTTTACAATATGATACTTATATTTTCGGGGTGTTACACATAAATATTACATTCTATTTTTGGATGATTTCACAAACTTATTGTGGACTTATCCCATCTCAACAAAATCTCAAGTTTTTCAAACATTTGCTACGTTCCACAATCTAATTCATACTCAATTTGAACGTAAAATCAAGCAATTTCAATGTGATAATGGCAAAGAATATGCAAACCAAAATTTTTACAATTTTTGTAACCACAACGGGATGCAATTTAGTTTTTCTTGCCCATATACGTCCTCCCAAAACGGCAAGGCGGAACGCAAAATCCGCACTATCAATAACTGATCCGTACCCTTCTTGCTCAAGCCTCTTTACCCGCTAACATGTGGCATCATGCTCTTGAAACTGCCACCTACCTTCTCAACATTTTACCAAGCAAACTTCACCAATTTAAATCACCTACCACCTTACTTTACAATTGCATTCCCGAATACGACCATCTTCGTGTTTTTGGGTGTCTTTGTTACCCTCGTACACCATCCACCACCATCCATAAACTTAACTACCGATCGCACCCGTGCGTTTTCCTTGGCTACCCGTCGAACCATCGTGGCTATAAGTGTCTCGATCTTAATTCTCATTAATTAATCATCTCGAGACATGTACACTTTGATGAATCAATTTTTCCATACACTATACAGTCACCTACAAAACCCCCATCCTATGACTTTCTAAACCCAACTATCAACCCTCTCGTCTGGGACTACTTGCAACAAGCCCAATGAACACAACCCAATACCCAAACCCATACTCCGTCCGTCTCTACTCCTCTCGGCCCTCAACACACCCACAGCTCCGGCCCAACAACTGTTGATCACTCCCACACTCCTTCTTCACCATCCCTTGGCCCACAACCTTCACCGGCCCACATCGCACCCCCTCTTCGGCCCAACCTGCCGATACGCCCCACCTTGCCTCATCTTCAGCCCACTCTACCGCCCCACCTCCTTCACCCCAATCTACCACCTCTCATCTTTCAGCTCAACCCGATATACCAGCCCTGCCTCTCTCACCTCAGCCAACCAACCACCTTCCCTCCAACCGCACCATACACACTCGCTCCATGTGCGGTATCGTAAATCCCAATAAAATCTTTAGTCTTACCGCGTCCGCTGTCGTTCCCATTCCAAAAACCCCACAGGTTGCCTTGTCCTCTCCAGAATGGTACGATGCCATGTCTAATGAATTTAGTGCACTTATTAAAAATAAGACCTGGGAGCTTGTACCTAGGACACCTGACATGAATATTATACGTAGCTTGTGGTTGTTTAAACATAAATACAGGTCTGACGGTAGTTTGGAACGTTACAAGGCCAGATTAGTTTGTGATAGTCGTAAGCAGCAGACGGGTATAGGCTGTGGTGAGACGTTTAGTCCGGTTGTCAAACCGTCCACGATTCGGCTGGTTCTTTCTCTTGCATTGTCCAAGTCATGGCCCATTCACCAGTTGGATGCCACTAATGAGTTCTTACATGGGAACTTAGAGGAAACGGTTTATATGCATCAACCCATGGGATTTCGACACAGAGACTTTCCTGATCATGTTTGTCTACTTAGGAAGTCGTTATTTGGTCTCAAACAGGCTCCACGCGCCTGGTATCAGCGGTTCACTGATTTTTTTACTATCCAGGGTTTTCGTCAGAGCAAGTCAGACAACTCTCTATTTATCTATCACCATGGTGCTGACATTGCTTATCTTCTTATTTATGTGGATGATATTATTCTTACCACTTCCTCTGAGGCTCTTCGTACACGCCTGTTACACACCTTGTCTGGTGAATATGCGATGCAAGATTTGGGTCCACTTTCGTATTTCTTGGGCATACAGGTGACAAGGACAGGTGATCATATGTTTTTATCTCAGTAGGCGTATGTTAATGACATCATTCATTGGGCGTCTATGGACTCCTGCAAATCGGTTGCCACACCTGTCGACACACAGTCAAAGTTATCTGCTGCCTTCGGGCCTTTATATAACGACCCGACTACCTACCGTAGTCTTGCAGGTGCTCTTCAGTATCTCACTTTTACCAGACCAGACATTTCTTATGCGGTTCAGCATATTTGCATGCATATGCATGCTCCTACGATTGATCACTGGAATTCCTTGAAGCGCATTATCCGCTGTCTTCAAGGCACAGCTGCTTTTGGTCTTCATTTAGGGCCCGTACCTGATCTACGTCTGGTGGCTTATACTGACGCTGATTGGGCTGGATGCCCCGACACTCGTCGGTCCACATCGGGTTATTATGTTTATTTGGGTGAAAATCTCATTTCCTGCTCTTCGAAGTGTCAGCCGAGTATTTCCCGCTCTAGTGCCGAGGCTGAATATAGAGGGGTTGCAAATGTGGTTGCGGATATTTGTTGGTTGCGTAATCTTCTTCTCGAGCTTCATCATCCTCTTTCTAGTGCCACCTTGGTCTACTGTGATAATGTCAGTGCTGTTTACCTCTCCGACAATCTAGTTCAACATCAGAGGACTAAACATATTGAGCTTGACATCCACTTCGTTCGTGAGCAAGTGCAACGTGGCAGTATTCGAGTATTACATGTTCCGTCGCATCATCAGATTGTTGATATCTTCACAAAGGGTCTTCCGCGGGTTCTGTTTGACGATTTTCGTACCAGTCTCAACATCGGACCTCCTGACGTTTCAACTGCGGGGGTGTAATAGCATATAGTATATATGTAAATTATATGTAAATTATTATCTCCATAAATGTAGGAGATTTAGTTGGATTGCCTTGTATTATATAACTCCTTTGTGATTAATGAGATGATCAAGTTGAATCATAATCTTATAGATATGATTTTTTTTAACTATGAATGTTTTTCTACTTTACACCAATTTAATCTTAATCTAGTTTATACGAGGATTTAAACCCTTTTTTCTTTCTCTAAAATTTGATCCGAAGGTAAAACTCAACCATCTAGCCAAACTGAAATAATTTTATAACATTATTGATAATTGCTTTAATAAGTATCAAGCAACAACTCTCATGATAACTGATATGCAACAAAATTTTATATTTTCACAACACGCCAAAGAGAGATAAGAATAATATAAGACAAAATTGCACAAATCAACCTTTATGTTATATTTAAACTGCACTTATACCTTTCACTATAAAATCAGCAAAACCCAACCTTCATGTTCGTGTTTTGATACATGGGTCAACCTTTGACACAAACTCTTTTTAATTTCTTGATTAAGTCACATCACATGCAAACCATGTGAGGGTATATTAGTCTTTTCAAATCCTTATTTAACATTATATCTTTTAGAGTGAATTTCAAGTTTTGTCCTTTATCTTTATACTCAATTTTAGGCAGTGTCCTTTATCTTTAAAATTGACCAGTTTTGTACTTAATGTTTTAAAATCGTGCATGTTATGTCCTTAAGCCCTAACCAAGTTAGATTTTTCTATTAAATCTGGTCATGTGAGGGCATATTTGTCTTTTCACCAATACAGGGATGAAGAAACACCAGATCTAAATGGCCAGAATCAGATCAGATCTGGGGGTAGGGTTTCTGCATAAAATGGTTAATCCTCTCGCTAATAACTGTTGGACACTACTTCGCCGGAAATCACTGCAAAACAGAAACGTCGTTAGCCTCACCACGGGGAGAATGGGGGTTCTCTCCGTGACCACCCTCCGGCATGAGAATAAGTACAGTGATCTCAAGAAGATGAAGTAGTATAAAGTGAAAGTAAGTGAATGAGAGACTTGTACCTGAATTCTCGTATTTATAGCCGAAGTTTGGCGCCAAAAATATCACGGAGGTAATAACGGAATCTTCTTCTCCGTTAACAGTTAACTCTCCATCCATACACACGGATCGTGAATTTGATCAACGGCTGGGGAGATACCATGTGGAAAGTAACTTGATCTAGATATGCACATAAATTGTTTCCATCATCGTAACTTAGATGAAGGTTCTAGATATTGCCACGTCACATTCGGTTATAACCGAATTAGGCCATGCACGATGATCACTTAATGCCTTCTAGAAGACCTACAGTCGTAAGCCTTTGATCTTTTGCCACGTGCATGTTCTGTTATAACAGAAAAGATTCTTTTTGTTTAAGTCTTTATTTCATGCGCGTGGATATGTTCAAGACTTGTCCTTTATGGTTAAATCTTCAAGCTCAACTATATCCTTGCACGGGCCCGCACAAGGGTGTTAATTGAATATTTGTCCTTCCTTTCTCTGGCGCATAGTCATGAAAGACTGATCTTTCCAAATCCTTCTTAAACTTGTTGCGAGGCCGCACAAGGTTTGTTTTAAGATGACCTTGGAGTATAATTATGGTATGGTCCTCTGTGCTTACGCAGGTTTTTTGGGACCATACCCCTTAAAGGGACTATTGTGCAAGTATTTAATATGCAGGTACTAATGTTTGAAAAAACTATATATAAAACTTGTACTGATCATCTAAATCCCAACCCCTAACCTCCGGCTATCTACACCATCTCTGACCATCTACCCCCAACCTCCAGGAATCTAAATGACTCAAACAAAAAGATGCAACAGAACAAATGTTAACAACTAAAGGTGGAACAAACAAAGACTTACTCAACCTGGTACGAAATTTAATCAAACAGTGGGCCAAATGCCCATTATTCAAAATGACAAAATCCAACATCCAAATCTCAAAAATTAGACTTCAAAAATCTTAATAATCATATTCCATTCAAGATCAACAACTTCTATGTTCTGCAACCCCCAAATACACTTCCAATTTTACCCTCTAAATCATTAAATATAAGAGATAAAAACATCATGAAGCTTTGAAATTGTATATGACAGTTTACCCATTAGGCTTTGAAGTTGCGTACAACTGAAATTGATCAAATTTATTACAAGTGAAAGATCCAATATTACCTCCACCGGTTATGTTAAGACCCATGATTCGGTGACCCGACCCGTAAGAGACTCCGACCAACGAGTAAAGATCCGAATTGCATTTTTTTCAGCTTGTTAACATTCCGAACGGGTCGGATACATATCTTGAGAGAGAGGTGGGGGTAGAGAGACCAAGAGAGTGCTGGTGGTGGTGGAGGTGGAGGGTGGTGGCTGGATGTGGTTGATGGTGGCGGTAGAGAGAGGTATAGAGAGGGGTATGTGGTGGCTGTGGTGTGGGGTGGGTGGTGGAGGGTTGGTGTCTTAGTAACAGTCGTGGGTGGTGGCTAGAGGTGGTTGTTGATGGAAGAAGGATGTGGCTGTGGTGGAAGGGTACAGAGGGAGATGGAGTAGAGAGACAGGGTTTTTTAAAGAGAGAAAGTCATGAGTAATTTATATATATAATTTTTATTTTATTTTTTAAAGTATTCTATTTTTTTTAAATGGTTGGGTATTTAAATTATGTACACAATTAGTCCCTACGAAGGTGAAATGACAAAGACACCCTCATGTGCAAGGCACATGATCTGATTTAACAGAAAAAATTAACTTAGTTAGGGCCAAAGAATATACCGTGCAAGATTTTGAAACAATAAGTATAAAACTTGTCAATTTTAAAGACAAAGGACACCGTCTGAAATTAGGTATATAGATAAAGGGCAAAATTTGAAATTCACTCTATCTTTTAAATAAAACCCTTTCACCATTTTCAAGACTGTTTATACCCATCTCCAACACTCTTCAAGACTCTTCAATGCAAAGACCTTTCACCGTTTATACCCATCTTCAAAGAGAGAGAGCCTTCGTTGGAAAAATCAGGGTTGTTGGAAAACCACTATCAGAACTGGCCGAAGGTACCACATTTGACCGGACCAGGAACCATTACGTTGTTGGTCTTACCTTTCGTCGTCGGGAATCTTGGTCTAAACCGACGTTAAAGGTCTGTAGAGGCTACACGGTGATGTTGTGGTGGTTAACTTCATCATTAATCATCATCATCTTCAAACTTTTCTCATCCATAAATTTCATCATCGACGAACACACCCACCTTGTGCCCATTCAACGAAACTCTTTATCTGGTAGCTCCCGCAACAAAACTGTTATCTCCGGCAATGACGACATCGTGAACAAACCAACACCTATTTTTCCTGCAAAGGAAACATTGGAAGAATTTGACACCGAAGATGACACTAACTTCGATGTCTGTGACATTGTAATTGACGGAGATTATAACAACCCTCCTAAAATTATTTCCTACACCTATACATTATTTAAAATGTCCCTTTACGTCTTAAAATATACCCCGTATGCGAAAACCAAGCCCGAAATACCATATATAATTAAAAATAAAATAAAAACAATAAAAACAAGTCTGTCGCGGGCCGCGATAGACTGCTCTTTGTTCTATGCGGGGCGCGACAGCCAATCAACAGGGCGAGCCCCCAGGCCGCCACGTGTCACCATCCGTGACGAGCCTATAAGTGATGACCGGTCATAGCTAGGCCCTATAACCCTATGTCGCAGGCCGCGAAGGAGTTCCCATCGTCTTACACGGGCCGCGAGGAAGTCCGAGATCAGCACTATAAATAAGAGGCTTCGGCTGTTCGTTTGAAATCGTTCACAATCTCTTTCTCTCTCGAATTTCTATATAGCTAAATTGATTTTCGGGCATAATACCCCCCTTAAATAACTGTAACACCCCGAAAACGTGTTTGTTAATTAAACCCCGTTAATACTAAAGAACGGGTAGAATACCGTTAGCAGAAAAGATTAACCCGAAAATTATTAGGATTCAAATAAATAAGCCTAATAATAAATAAAAAGAGAGCAAACGACTTGAGAAGACAAAAGTTCATAAGGAGCCCGAGTTAACGGGACATAAAATAAAACGGGTTTTTAACTTCCCGAACCTACTAAGTTGGCTAGGAATAATTAACCTAGTTAAGTAATATGAATTTAAGTGATAAACTATGATGTAACACCCAGAAAATATAAATTCTTTTATTACTAATATGATGTCGGTAAATAAGCAAAATAAACTAACTAGGAATAATTCTAACCTAGTTAGATAGTGACTTATGAGTGGGTTAAACACTTAAAATAAAATAAAAACGAAATTGGAGGGACTAAAGTTGTCAAGTGTGAAACTTGATATATTAATATCAAAAATACACCAAACACACACATAAGTGTGTGTCTGGTTCGTACAAAACGCAGGGGAGCGACCAGGAACCCACATCAAACCCTAGTTCACCTTTAATCTCTCAAATTGAAGGTCAAAATCCAGTCTAAATCAAAATCCGAGCACGAAATAGTGATCCCCATTGAAAAAGGAGTCATAAGGTATGTAAATTTCATAAGAAATCTCTAATCTAATTTCTAAGTGATCTTAGGGAATTCGAAATCTATGAGTGCATGCTTGTTATAAGATGAAATAGGAACAATATAGTGTCTAGAAACAAACCCTAGACAAGTATATGATGAAATTAGGTCTAATTCTTATGAATTCATGATCACCATTGAAGGTGATAAGTGGGTTTTGACCAAATTCGTGTATGTGATGTTTTTAGGGTTTTTGATTGCTAAAAATAGTGTTATAATGCCATAAACATGTTTTAATTGAAAGCTGAATTCAAACAGCTTCTAATCAGAATTTACAGCCGACTTGTATTTGCAGTAACATGGACAAAACGTGACAAAAACATGTGTTTCTTGAGTCTAAAATGTAGTTCCAGGAAATATCTTTAAAACCCCACTGGAATTGCATTTTTTTTTATGAAAATTGAATGTTTTATGAATGTTTCGGTATCGATGGTTCAGGCTGCGTTTTCTGGCAGAATTTGCAGCCCATTACGAATGTCATAACTCAATTTAAGAATTGATTTATGATCTCAAATTTTGACTATAGGTAGCTTCAGGTAATTCCAAAAATATCCAACTGGAATTTCGTCAATCAGATAAACGAGGAATTTTAAATGAGTTTTTTTCGTAAGCTGCAGTCAGAAGTGACGAATCTGATTGCAGCTTAGTAAATGAATTTTTACAAATTTTTGGTAAAGAGTTAGATCTTGAAATTTTAACACAAGGCCTAACCCTCCGAGAAGTACGTCACATAAAAAATCAAAATTTTTGAAGACTTGTAAACAGGTTAAACAGGTCCTCAAAAACAACCTATTTTTCGGTGATATGAACTTGCCTAATTGATGTTAATCATGGCTAAATGACAAGTTATAAACTAGTTGTTGAATATATGGCATGCTTTGATTGATAAGTGTGTAAAAAAAGGGGTCCGTAGGGTGATGGCCATTGTATAGAATGACCAATCTAACCATCTTATGGATGTTATGATATAGTTTGACTCTAAACAAGCTAGGTGGGGGCTTGGAGAGGAACGGGTCAAACGGATCATGGATGCGAAGAATGTTTGCGCGGACGCTAGGTAATAAAGCTTACACCCAATTTAAGTGTACGTATTTATTTTATAGGTGATAAATATGACAACGGATTGTATCCAGATATGGGTTCCGACACAAAACAATATGAGTCGGAGCGAATAAAAACGATTAAAACTATGGTTAATGGAAAAAGGATCTTGTGGTAAAAAAAATCCGAAATGGGTTGGATGTGTGAATGGGTAGTTAAAACCATGTTTTGTTATAAATGTAAATGTTTATTCGTATAGGCCAAACGGGACAAATGGTGGTGATAACACCATTTGACAATATAGACTAACGTTTGGTTGTCAAGTCATATGTTCACAGGAGTGAACGGGAAGTGGATAATTGCGTAGCTATTAAGTAGCGGCTAAATAAAGTAAGGTATAAAACGGGTCTATACGTTGACCCGAGCCAGGTACGCATAAAGTAAGTTTATAGTTAAAAGTGCAATTTGGTCAAATAATTAGTGAAAGTCCTTCGTCGTAAAATGAGGGACTAAAATTGACCAAAAAGCCCTCGATGGGAAAACCGGGCAAACGACCCTTAGAGGTTGTTTAGGAATTTGCATTAAGATTACGAAATATAGGTAAATACCTTAATGTAGTAAAATGATGGGTGAAAGAAGATAGTGAAATTTAAAGTTAATGGCAAATCCCTCTAACGGGTCAAAATGAAGTTTTGCGCATAACTCAACTTTTAGTTGCATAATCTATGAAAGTTTTGAACTCACGAGTTAATGGTTTTGAGATACTGAATATCTCAAGAATTTACAGTGATTTAAACGAAAGTGGTTTAATGAATCATGAAACGGGTCAAAGTGTAAAAAAAAGGGAATTTCAAGCCAAGAGCTTGAAATTGGATTTTTGTAGTTAAATATCAGGTTTTAACTCCATAAGATGGAGAATTAAATTACAAACGCGTAGGAAAAAGAATCGTGTAAAACGGTTAAGTAGATAAAAAGTTATAGCATTTTGAAGTTAGAATTTGGTTAAAAACTAGAGTTGGGCAAAAATGCAGGTTTCAGTAACGAATCTTCTGGAAATTGGTCTTTCTCGCACCACGCGACGGGTCACAGGGTTTGGGTCGCGACACACGACAGACGTCGCGCCACGCGACAAGCTGAGCAGAGTCTCTCGCGACACGCGAGAGACATAAAAGCTGGAAAAATATTTTTGTTATGTTTTTTTGATGCGTAGAACTTGTTTAAACTTATTTTAAGTTATCAAAACTAACTTTTATGTTGGTTTTGAATTTAGTTGAACCTAGTAAGCATCCGGATGAAGATCAAGCATGGACAAGAACCGAACACACGATCGAACAAAGCTTCCGCGTTAATCTAATATGTTTTTGTTTTAAGTGAACTATGTAAAACAATTAGTACTATATTTGAATATTATTGACATGTAAGAATGTTAACTTGGAAAAGTTTTTGTAAAGTCGCATTTTAGCATAAAATGCGTGTTTTATTATTATAATCTTGATTTATTGAGACGGGTGTAACAATAACGAAGTTCTGCCTCGTTGTAAGTATCATAACCCCCGGTTACGTATTAGATAAGCTGCCCGATTGATCCAGGGTTCCGTAACGGCTGTCGTGATTCTGCCCGACGTAGTCGTTGGAATGCCGTCTTGGGGAGGGTATTACTAATGTAAATATTGGGTTATTATACTAACGCGTGTGCATTTGTGTAATTAATAAATAATCACCTGGAAATCCTTAAGGAAAACCCTAAGACAACAATGTGAGTAATCTCCTTTTTGTAAATTGTTTTTACAAAACCTCATATGATTAATTTTATATTAAACAGTGATTGAGTATTTGTATTCTACAATTATCGTCGATATGTTGGGGTTTTGTATACAAAATTTGTTACTACATTGTGAGTACTAACATGACCATAAGTCAGGTTGACAGTACCGTGGGTGATAATTAAAGTAGATGGAAACAAATGTAATTGTGTGACCGCCCTCAATACTGTTCAATGGTTTTACTTAAATTGATTAAACTGGGATTTACTCACCAGTATTTCCCTCTCAAAAAATGATTTTAAACCCGTTTCAGGTAACAAAATGTGAAAGCCAAATAGAAGCCAGCTGGATAGCACTGAAGGCTTGGAAAAGTGGCTATAAAGTTACCTAAAATAAAGAAATGTTTTATTTAAATAAAATAGTGTTTATCCCTATGAAAATGTATGTATTTGGAACTTGGGATTTTCCCATGTGTTTAATACTATAAAAGCGTGGTATTTTACTCTGATAAAATATTTCCTAACTACGGTCCTGATGTAATTTCTGCTGCCAAAATTATAATCTTGATTTATTGAGACGGGTGTTACAAGTTGGTAATCAGAGCTCACGGTTAAAGAGTAAAGTGTGTTCGGTTCGAGGCTTGATCACAAATCCGGTAAGTACATGTATGTTAATGGTTTAGCATGCTAAAGTGTTGTAAACAACACATAAGGTTATCGTGTAATACACGTTACCCCAATTAAAATGATTGATATAGATGATGAAATTACGTGCGTTGACACGTATAGTAAAAAAAAGCCTTGTATTACAATACGGTCGTTTATTAATATCGAAATTACTAACCTTTGTGAAAGTTTTAATTGAAGGACACTCGCATATGAAGATGATGAGAATTGAGTCAATTGCGGATATGACAGAGGAATGGTCCGAGGTATAACAAGCAGAGCATACTCATCAATGACCTAAATCGCGTAGCGATTGCGAACAAGGTTAACAGCAAGAGAAGCCCGTTAGGGCAAGCATTACCAGGTGCACATTTTAAATTTAATCGTAGAAATAGCAATATGAAACAAACATGAAGAGAATGATTGTTGCATATGTAAATTAAAAGCTTGGAAAACCTTAATAGAATACCTATCCAGGATATTATTTCCAAGAAAAATTAAATAGAGGCGTTACTTACATGGGGTGTAATGTGAAAATTATAAAAGGTCATGTATATCAGGTGTTGATCGCTTACTCTGGCCAAGTAAGTAGTGAACACATGGTACCACGAACTTTTATGATGGACACATTTACGTCCGATTTAGTAAGGACGAGGTGAGTTGGACTAATTAAAAGGTACCCAAACGAATCAAACGAGCAAAATGTTTTGATGATAATGTAAACGCACAGCCGGATAACGGAAGCGTATTACATTAGAATAATGAGCCCGAGAGGACGGACAAAGATAAATGTAAATAAAAATATAAAGGGATAACCTAAAGAAGAATTCGTGAAAAATAAGTCATTATGGACAAAAGGGACAAGTAAAACCAAAGTATAGATGACCCGCCCGGTCATAAAAACGAATGTATTGCCCACATGAAAATCAAGGTTGTTAATTTTGGTTGTAATAAAGAAGGGATGACGATGATAATCGTCACTAATAATCTATAAGGCCATCAAGGATGGTCATATAAAGAATAAAAGACAAGGCTGAATAAAAGCGATGGATTTCGCTAAGACGAACAAATAAATTGAAGCGAAGTCTTAATGCATACCGGAAGGGTTGCAATGATAATGACTTTGGTAAAACACCTAGTTGATGGGTAAGGATTTAAACACATGCGTAGACCGAGAAACAGGAACGCGGATGGAAAGTCAAAAGACTCGGGTTTCGGGTCATGACTAAAAGTCGACAAGATTTTGCAAGCATAAATTTTGAAATTTTCGTTCAACTATTTCAAAGTTGAACGGGTAGAATAAAGAATGAAGTTTGACATCTATAAGTGATGAAATTGCACATGAACAAGTCAAATGAGTTGAATAAAGAACAACGTTTGATAATGAAAGTAAGCGCGAACCGAGTAAATAAAATCGCGAGATGTTAACAAATCTATATAAAGGGTTATGGGTAAGCATAGAAAGGAATAATGCAACCTGGTGAAACTGGAAAGTAAAAAAAAGGGGTAAAAATCTAAATAAATAGCCTACGAAGCTAAGAGAAAGAACCTACTGGTCGTATGGGTTAAGTGTAAGAAATAGTTATAATTCCCCCGCATTAAATAATAATGGAAAGAAATAGATCCTGGGAAGTAACATTCCTAAAAATGAGAGAAAGATGTAAGACAAAGAGGAAACCTAAACTAAAAACTTAGTCATTAGTCAAAAGCATACGTGGTATGAGGTGGGTTAGAAAATCTAAAAAACACATAAGGCCGATGATGGCGAAATAGTATACCCGGATGACGGGGAATGAAGTGAAGGCGACTAATTAGTCTAGCCGGTAAAACCATTCGAAGTCAAAATAAGATTAGGAACTATGTAAAGCGCTCATCAATATAAGAGTAGCGTGAAGTAAAAATATTGAAAAACTTAGTGAGCGGGTGATCAAATGACAACTCGGTCAAATAGACAACAAGGATAAGAAATACATGATAAAAGTTACACCCATGAGGCCATACACATGAAAGACGCACACGTTAATACAAATGATCACTATAGACCGACAAGAAGGAAAGCCTTGAAAACGAAGCTAAGTTCGTTTGGTTTAATCAACGAACTACATAAAGAAGGTTTTGGGGACGAAACCTCTTTATGGGGGGTAGACTTGTAACACCCTGAAAACGGGTTTGGTAATTAAACCCCGTTAATACTAAAGAGCGGGTAGAATACCGTTAGCAGAAAATATTAACCCGGAAATTATTATGATTCAAATAAATAAGCCTAACAATAAATAAAAAGAGAGCAAACGACTTGAGAAGACAAAAGTTCATAAGGAGCCCGAGTTAACGGGACATAAAATAAAACGGGTTTTTAACTTCCCGAATCTACTAAGTTGGCTAGGAATAATTAACCTAGTTAAGTAATATGAATTTAAGTGATAAACTATGATGTAACACCCAGAAAATATAAATTCTTTTATTACTAATATGATGTCGGTAAATAAGCAAAATAAACTAACTAGGAATAATTCTAACCTACACTACAAAAAAAATGCCATCTAGTGGCATGCAAAAAGTGCCACAGAAAAACAAGAAAGTGCCACTAAAGAACCTTGTAAGAATGGACGGCACACAAAAAAAGTGCCACAAGAAGCGCTGACGCTAAAGCCCTTTAGTGGCACTTTTTCAATGTGTCGCACAAAGTTTTTAGGCTTTTAGTGGCACTTTTTTATCTGCCAGTACAAACTTTTGATCTTTTAGTGGCACATATTTTTTGCCACAAAATCAAATTAAATGCGTTCGACGTTTATCATATTAATTTTAATTAATTATAGTTATCATTTATTTACATTAAAAAATAAAAACAAAATTGTAAAATGTAGAAATCATAAAATAATCACTTCAATTAAAAGTTCAATCAATCTTCCAAAGATTCCAAATGGCTAATAAGTGTCGTTCTAAGTCTAATGATCAAACATATAACCCAAATAAACTAGCAAGTGTATGAATAAAAACTCAAAACTTCATTGTGTTCATGAATCTCTTTCACAATCTTCATACGAGTTAAATAATCATCATGACCGAGGTTGTATCCACAAGCGCTCCGACATCAAAACTGTGATCAACCCAGAGACTAGAGACTAATGTCTTCCCATCTTGTCTGGCAGCAACACATAGGGGATCATCCTAAAAAAAACACAGATATATATTATAACTAAAGTATCAATTATTTAAAACTCAAATCGGGTATAAAGCACAAAACTCGACATTCATCATTTAGAACTGATACTTTAGTTCGTAAATGAGTTCTAAGCAGTCTTTTATAAGTGTAGCAACATTCATTACATGTGAAAGATGCCTAAAATTGTTGTAAGATGGTGAGATAATTAATACAAATGTAGAACATAAAGGTTGTGATTAAGGAAAATGTAGAACTCTTAAGTACCTGAGTTTAGTATACGATTCTGAAACTCCATAATTAATACAAATGTAGAACATAAAGGTTGTGATTAAGGAAAATGTAGAAGTCTTAAGTACCTGAGTTTAGTATACGATTCTGAAACTCCATAATAATCAGAAAACTCAATCAACAACCATTTCCAAGGTTCAACAACGCATAAATTACATGCATGGAACGATTGTGCACGCATTGCAGACTCCAATAGTAAATCGTACGCAAGTGTTTCCACAACGGGCCCGCACTGTCGAATTTATGAAAAGAATTAACACTGTGAAACAATCTAGAGCAAAAACCTTAGAAAAAAAAGTATATGATTTCAAACCATGAGGTGAGTAGTTTCATCGGATATTACCGTACTGGTGATGGAAAGCTGAACCTTTTCTATGCATTTGTTGTCTTCATGATAAATTGGCCACCATTTGATTCTATCATTCTGCATACCATATTACCATAAAGCAAATTGATAATTTCATTTATATATTACACTTATACCGACAAATGTACTTTAAACTTACAAGATTTTCATGTAAGGATGAAACTGGAATAACTGCACGACCCTGGATAATTCTCTTCTCACCCTGCACTTCTAGCAAAAGGGCATCTGCTTGATTCTCCGGGAAACTTATGTAGCATACAAGATTATAAAGTTAGTATATAACTATTTTTAACACGTGACAGACGAATTAGTAAGTTTTTAAATATCTTTTTTTTTATTTTACGGAAACTTACAAGTCATGGGAATCATCGGTTCCAGGCCTCAAACAAATGCCTAAGGTTGATTCCGTTTCTGTATGTTCTTCAGAGCTTTTGAGTTGCAATAAGCATGTCACCGGTTCTGCAACAGGACACCATTTTCTAAATTTCCTATGGAATTCTTTTTTTTTTTATTAGATTATTATTATAAGTAAAGAACAAACCTTCAAACGGAAGCGAGAATGAAGAGATTCCTAATTTGTTAATTTTGCTTTTTACAAGTGAAGATACTTGTCGAATGTACTCGACTCCTTCTTGCACATATATAGCACTTTGCTGAGAGTATGTGTCCTTGAATTTTCTTTGCGGGATGATTCTTACTTTTCTCACTGCAAAATTATGTGCGAATGCACATCGACTTTGAGTTAATAAAGAACAAAATATTTTTGTATCATTAAAGTTAAAAAGACTATTAATATTAATAAAATGAGTTAAATACCATACCTTCAACCTTAATCTTTCCAATCACTTTCTTTACTTTCAAGGGACACACTTTATCTGTATTCTCGGTACCACTACTTGCAAGAGGTTTAAAACCTCGAGGTTGCAACAAGAACTTGTGTAATCTAAAGAAAAGTAAAAAATACGACCTTTTAAGGTTAATGATATATGAAAAAATCAACAAAAAAATCAAGATAAAACAGTTTGCTTTCCGTAAGTATGTAAGTAGTATCTATGTGAGACCTTTAATCTAAATTAAAAGTACCATAGGTCCTAAACATAAACTATACTAATTAAAAAGGTATGAAGTTGTTTTATTTAAGTTTAATATACAGTCAACCTAGTTTATAATCAAATTAAACCAAATTGAAGAATATTGAAATAGCCTGAATAACATCATTTGTTAGCCTGGATGCACATCATGTGTTAAGTTATAACCGGTAAGTTTAAAGAAGTTAAAACATCTATAGTCAACATACCTAGGCATACTTCAACCTTTATAGTTACTTCCTTGTAAAGTTTTTCATTCATGATATCATGAAAAAGACCGGACGTTCCTGTGGTGGATCATGAAACTGAACTTTAAAGGAAAATTAAAAATTAATTATATCTCAATAAACTTTAATAACAAAATAATTAGGGGTGCACACAAGGGGAGCTCGGCTCGAAAAAAAAGCTTAAAACGAGACAAGCTTAAACGAGCTCGAGTCCGAGCCCGTGCCTAAAATCAAGCTCGTTTAGTAAACAAGCATGAGCCCGAGCCCGAGCCCAAGCTCATGTCCTTTCAAATGTCTGCTAGTCTCCTTTGTATATCATAAAGGGGGTCTTGTGTGTAAACCATATATTCATCAAGTAAACAAAGGGCAGGCTCAATCAAAAGACCATGAGCAAAATCTATCCTCATTCTCCATCCCCCTTATAAAAGCTCTTGTTGCCTTCTTTTGCATTTTTGGTGTGAAACTGAGACCTTGAAATTCAAATAGTTAGTGAAATATTCTCACTTCACTGATAAAAACTTAGAATAAAATTTAAAAAAAAACTAATGTCTTACATCAAAAATTTTAGAATGAGTCACCAAAAAAAATCATCTTTTAACGTGACTGAGCTGATTACCTATTAGATGATTTAGGGACTGACCGAAAGAATAAATGCACCACGAAACTCTGCAACATATGCATCAATGAACTCTAGCCTTTCATATGTCACTTCCAGCTTTTGTGTAATTCTATCATGATCAGTTATTGAAGTCGGGTCCTTTTGTTTCAGCGTCCAGCTCAGTATCTCTTGGAAATTATCATACAAGTTTATGTGTTATACTAGAGATTTCATATTGACCGCCACATACATAGATAGCCATTCAATCAAACTGAAAATAGAACAAAATTAAATCCAAATGGCACTATTAGTAGTTGAGATCAAAAGAATCTCATAGAGCGAGTAAATAAGAACACTAAATATCATATCTGGTAAAGGTAATAAGGTACAAATATATAGAGAAGAACTATACAAAGAGACTAAATTAGACATATAAACCCTCATTTAATATGTAAGGGGTCATAATCAATAGCTAGTTAGCCCTAGAATAGCAAACCCAATTCAGTTCAAGCATAACTGAACTAGGAATTCAAGGTTGTAATCCATTTATCAAACAAAAGACCTATGTTGAATAGCAATTTTATACCTAAACGATAAATTAAAAAATTTACATTTTACCTTATTGCATCATGCTATACATATGTTGGTGTATATGATGATGAAGTACTCTCAGACAAATTTTAGCTACTGAGAGTTTCAGTTTCAACCACAATATGCGACATACAAGAGATTAAACTCGAAAGAACAAACAAACTTTAAAACTTGGTAGAAAACGAGCATGAGTGACCTAATTCCAGTCTTCTGCGACCTTCAGAAAAACTAAGAAACACTTCAATGGAAATATGAAATGGACAAGTTTGCGAATTGTCAACATATATAATTCAAATTGTGCATTTTGAATAGTTGGATTTCTCTCAATTATTTAATTTCTTATTTGAAGAACAAAAGGTAAACCCCCATACAATTATCATCACGTATAGTTAAACAAACAAAACAAGATGCACAGATGGATTTTAGAACAAAACATCAACAAACATAAACTAAGCGAAACCCTAATTATTGCCAAAATTAAGCAAAAATCGGTCTCAAACTTCACCACAACAGGCAAAGCATCGATGATAGAGACGGATCTCTGTTGCAAAAACAACTAAAAATACCCAAAACAAAGAAGTTTGATTCGATCTCCATGGAGAATTCATGTCACACAAATAAAAAAAGATGAGATGGACGTATAAATACAGGGAAAAGAAATCAGTTAACTAACCTGTAAATTGACAAAAGTAAACAAAATATTATTGAAGAAATCGATGAGAATGATTGATTTTTTGGAGATCTGAAGATGGAACTATGGAAGTTTTAATATATCAGAACGTGAAGAAAACCCCCTTTTTGGTGATCCTAACTGGGAATTGAATAAGAGGTGTGAGGATGAGAGGGAAAGCAAAGAGGGGAATTTTTTTGGTCAAGGTTGGAGGGAAAAAAGAAATTTTTGGAAAATTTATGAGGTAATTGCTTTGAAGGATTAGTTATAGTGTACTCAATGGAAAATTTATGAGGTAATTGCTTTCAAGGATTAGTTATAGTGTACTCAAGCTCGATTTAAAAAAACGACTCGAATTGAGCTCGTGCTTAACTTATCAAGTTTTAGTTGACCCGCGAGCCTAAACGATTTCACTATTTATATAATTTTTAATTAACATCTTACACATATACATATATATTATGAAAAATGACTAATTATATTATATATATGTGTATACAGACATATTATGTTATATGAAAATTTATATAAAATAATAATTATACTTAAAATAATGTAATTAACAAATAATAATCAAATCGATCCCGAGCTTGAAAAACAACATACGGGCCGAGTTCGAGCCATAAGAAACAAAATATGAACATAGCCGAGCTCGAGCTTGCATAAATTAAACAAGCTCGAGCTCGGGCTCGGGTTTGGCTCGGCTCGTTTGCACCCCTAGTGGCGGCATTAAGTGGAAAGCTTAGGGTGAGATTGAAAGTGTGAAGTAGTGGCAAAAAGCTAAATGTTGCTAAAAGCATGTATCAAGCAAATATGGCATACACAAAGTGCCATTAAAAATCAAAATTAGTGGCATAAAATCTAAATGCCACTAAAAGTGATATGACATATACAAAGTGCCACTAAAAAACTAAACTAGTGACAGAAAACCTAAATGCCACTAAAAGTGTATGCCACTAAATGGCATTTTTTTGTAGTGCTAGTTAGATAGTGACTTATGAGTGGGTAAAACACTTGAAATAAAATAAAAACGAAATTGGAGGGACTAAAGTTGTCAAGTGTGAAACTTGACATATTAATATCAAAAATACATCAAACACACACATTAGTGTGTGTCTGGTTCGTACAAAACGCAGGGGAGCGATCAGGAACCCACATCAAACCCTAGTTCACCTTTAATCTCTCAAATTGAAGGTCAAAATCCAGTCTAAATCAAAATCCAAGCACGAAATAGTGATCCCCACTGAAAAAGGAGTCATAAGGTATGTAAATTTCATAAGAAATCTCTAATCGAATTTCTAAGTGATCTTAGGGAATTCGAAATCTATGAGTGCATGCTTGTTATAAGATGAAATAGGAACAATATAGTGTCTATGAACAAACCCTAGACAAGTAAATGATGAAATTAGGTCTAATTCTTGTGAATTCATGATCACCATTGAAGGTGATAAGTGGGTTTTAACTAAATTCGTGTATGTGATGTTTTTAGGGTTTTTGATTGCTAAAAATAATGTTATAATGTCATAAACATGTTTTAATTGAAAGCTGAATTCAAACAGCTTCTGATCAGAATTTACAGTCGACTTGTATTGGTTGTAACGTGGACAAAACGTGGCAAAAACATGTGTTTCTTGAGTCTAAAATGTAATTCCAGGAAATATCTTTAAAACCCCACTGGAATTTCATTTTTTTTGACGAAAATTGAATGTTTTATGAATTTTTCGGTATCGAAGGTTCAGGCTGCGTTTTCTGGCAGAATTCGCAGCCCATTACGAATGTCATAACTCAATTTAAGAATTGATGTATGATCTCAAATTTTTATTGTAGGTAGCTACAGGTAATTCCAAAAATCTCCAACTGGAATTTCGTCAATCGGATAAACGAGGAATTTTAAATGAATTTTTTCGTAAGATGCAGTCAGGGGTGACGAATCTGATTGCAGCTTAGTAAATGAATTTTTACGATTTTTTTGTAAAGAGTTAGATCTTGAAATTTTAACACAAGGCCTAACCTCCGAGAGGTACGTCACATAAAAAAATCTTAATTTTTGAAGACTTGTAAACAAGTTAAACATGCCACCAAAAACAGCCTATTTTTCGGTAATATGAACTTGCCTAATTGATGTTAATTATGGCAAAATGACAAGTTATAAACTAGTTGTTGAATATATGGCATTCTTTGATTGATAAGTGTGTAAAAAAAGGGGTCCATAGGGTTATGGCCATTGTATAGAATGACCAATCTAACCATCTTATGGATGTTATGATATAGTTTGATTCTAAACAAGCTAGGTGGGGGCTTGGAGAGGAACGGGTCAAACGGATCATGGATGCGAAGAATGTTTGCGCGGACACGAAGTAAGTAAAGCTTACACCCAATTTAAGTGTACGTATTTATTATATTGGTGATAAATATGACAACGGATTGTATCCGGATATGAGTTCCGACACAAAACAATATGAGTCGGAGCGAATAAAAACGATTAAAACTATGGTTAATGGAAAAAGGATCTTGTGGTAAAAAAAATCCGAAATGGGTCGGATGTGTGAATGGGTAGTTAAAACCATGTTTTGTTATAAATGTAAATGTTTGGTCGTATAGGCCAAACGGGTCAAATAGTAGTGATAACACCATTTGACAATATCGACTAACGTTTGGTTGTCAAGTCATATGTTCACAGGAGTGAACGGGAAGTGGATAATTGCATAGCTATTAAGTAGCGGCTAAATAAAGTAAGGTATAAAACGGGTCTATACATTGACCCGAGCCAGGTACGCATAAAGTAAGTTTATAGTTAAAAGTGCAATTTGGTCAAATAATTAGTGAAAGTCCTTCGTCGTAAAATGAGGGACTAAAATTGACCAAAAAGTCCTTTATGGGAAAACCGGGCAAACGACCCTTAGAGGTTGTTTAGGAATTTTCATTAAGATTACGAAATATAGGTAGATACCTTAATGTAGTAAAATGATGGGTGAAAGAAGAGAGTGAAATTTAAAGTTAATGGTAAATCCCTCTAACGGGTCAAAATGAAATTTTGCGCATAACTCAACTTTTAGTTGCATAATCTATGAAAGTTTTGAACTCACGAGTTAATGGTTTTGAGATAATGAATATCTCAAGAATTTACAGTGATTTAAATGAAAGTGGTTTAATGAATCATGAAACGGGTCAAAAATGTAAAAAAAAAAAGGAATTTCAAGCTAAGAGCTTGAAATTTGGATTTTTGAAGTAGTTGAATATCAGGTTTTAACTCCATAAGATGGAGAATTAAATTACAAACGCGTAGGAAAAGGAATCATGTAAAACGGTTAAGTAGATAAAAAGTTATAGCATTTTGAAGTTGGAATTTGGTTAAAAACTAGAGTTGGGCAAAAATGCAGGTTTCAGTAACGAATCTGCTGGAAATTGGTCTTTCTCGCGCCACGCGACGGGTCACAGGGTTTGGGTCGCGACATGCGACAGACGTCGTGCCACGCTACAAGCTGAGCAGAGTCTCTCGCGACACGCGAGAGACATAAAAGCTGGAAAAATATTTTTGTTATGTTTGTTTGATGCGTAGAACTTGTTTAAACTTATTTTAAGCTATCAAAACTAACTTTTATGTTGGTTTTGAATTTAGGTGAACCTAGTAAACATCCAGATGAAGATCAAGCATGGATAAGAACCGAACACACGATCGAACAAAGCTTCCGCGTTAATCTAATATGTTTTTGTTTTAAGTGAACTATGTAAAACAATTAGTACTATATTTAAATATTATTGACATGTAAGAATGTTAACTTGGAAAAGTTTTTGTAAAGTCGCATTTTAGCATAAAATGCGTGTTTTATTATTATAATCTTGATTTATTGAGACGGGTGTTACAATAACGAAGTTCTGCCTCGTTGTAAGTATCATAACCCCCGGTTACGTATTAGATACGCTGCCTGGTTGATCCAGGGTTCCGTAACGGCTGTCGTGGTTATGCCCAACGTAGTCGTTGGAATACCGTCTCGAGGAGGGTATTACTAATGTAAATATTGGGTTATTATACTAACACGTGTGCATTTGTGTAACTAATAGATAATCACCAGGAAATCCTTAAGGAAAACCCAAAGACAGCAATGTGAGTAATCTCCTTTTTGTAAACTATTTTTACAAAACCTCATATGATTAATATTATATTAAACAGTGATTGAGTATTTGTATTCTACAATTACCGTCGATATGTTGGGGTTTTGTATACAAAATTTGTTACTACATTGTGAGTAGTGACATGACCATAAGTCGGGTTGACAGTACCGTGGGTGGTAATTAAAGTAGATGGAAACAAATGTAATTGTGCGACCGCCCTCAATACTGTACAATGGTTTTACTTAACTTGATTAAACTGGGATTCACTCACCAGTATTTCCCACTGACAAAATGTTTTTAAACGCGTTTCAGGTAACAAAATGTGAAAGCCAAATAGAAGCCAGCTGGACAGCACTGAAGGCTTGGAAAAGTGGCTATAAAGTTACCTAAAATAAAGAAATGTTTTATTTAAATAAAATAAGGTTTATCCCTATGAAAATGTGTGTATTTGGAACTTGGGATTTTCCCATGTGTTTAATACTATAAAAGCGTGGTATTTTACTCTGATAAAATATTTCCTAACTATGGTCCTGATGTAATTTCCGCTGCCAAAATGATAAACACCGATACCACTGAAAATGGCCGCGGGCGCCCGTTACCGGGTAATTAGGGGGCAGGGGTTGCGACAGAGATGTTTGAGACATTTTCTCCGACCACCACATGGCATCAAACGCATCTCCGCTTTTGCTATGGTTGTCAAATAACGTGGCCACTACAACAACAGCCACTGGCCTTCATCATCATTAATCTTCTTATTACTGTGTTTTTTGTTTTGGTGTGAGAAAGCGGTTTCATAAAACAACTATTTGTGGTTATATATATATATATATATATATATATATATATTAAATAATGATTTGACAAGACTGAAATACCCTCACATGGTTTGCATGTGAGGTAACTTAACTAAGAAATTAAACAGAGTTTGTGTCAAAGGTTGACCCATGTATCAAAAGATGAACATAAAGGTTAGGTTTTGCCGATTTCATAGTGAAAGGTATGAAGTGCAGTTTAGGTATAACATAAAGGTTGATTTGTGCAATTTTGTCATAATATAATGATGATCAACTCAAAATGCTTACATGTAGAAGAGAGATATCATAATTAAAAAAAAAATAGCTTAAATATAGGCAAATTGGAAAATAATAATCCCATCTATCTGAATTAACCCAATAATAATCCCAAGTCACGAATTAGCCGCCAATAATCCGACCTCATACAATTTTTTTTTTTTGTAAAATACTCCATAGTTAATTCAGGCTAACGTCGTTATGAAAAATGGTGACGTGGTTGCCACATGTTAAATGACTCAAACGACATGGTTTATTTTGAATCTTTTAATGGTTTTGTTGACTGATTATAAAAAGGGGCATTGACCCCAACTTAAAACACCAACGATCAGAACACACCAACATGAACCCTAATTCTACACATTCATAAGCGAACCCTCAATATACAAATTAAGCTTGTTCAATCGATCCCAATAACAAAAATATGAGTTCATCATCATCGTTTGCTTCACTTCGTTCATAAACCCCAAAATTTTAAAACTTGGCACGGATGGAAGAGTTTATTGTAACCATGAATTAGTTACAATCCGTAGGGTGGCTGGAAATCGAAGTTCAAGGAAAGGAGAAGAGTTTTACAGATGACCTCTATGGCCTGTAAGTTAATTTACAAAAAAAAAAAATTGATATTGAATTTCAAATTTTAACCAACTGTTTGTAATGCATGTCTATAGCGATCTGATTGCAAATTCTTTATGTGGAAACAAGAAGTCGATGTTGTGTTATCAAGTAAATGAAACTGTCGTTTCGTTGAGATGGACAATGCAAGACTGGTATTGGAGAAGACGTGGATAGAATAAGAGAATAAGAGTTTGAAAAAGCAATCAAAGAAAGCATGTTTTCTTGTTGTTGTTTGCATTGCAGTAGTGATGTTTTGGTTATATTGACCCCCTTTAGTCAAATGCATTTACTATGTAATAGGTTGTTTTCCAATATATCATGTATCGACTTTAATGGCAAAAACCAATTTGATTATGTATTGATGTTTATTGCAATGGTTACATGGTTGCATGTGTTTTGTGTTTTTGATTGTGTTGATGGTATTGGCATTGGTACAAGATAGATAAACTGGACAAAACAAAGCCTTAACAAGTTGATCAAAACACATGACATGTACTATATACAATAACAAGGCTGCAACTACACACATAGATAAACCAAAACAAAGCCATAACAAGTTGAACATAAGCCATAAACTGTACAAGATAGATAAACTGGACATAAGACATACCATACCATAGATAGATAAACAAGTCTTCCTGGGATTACAAGTTTAACAAAATCCAAAACAAAGCCATAACAGTTCATCCCATAACAAGTTTAACAAACACCAAAAGGAGTACAAGTTTTAACAAAAAACCAAAACATAGATAGATAAACAAGTCATAAGTTGGTGGTTTTGGAAATCTGTTTTGGCTTTCCCCTCCTAGCCTGCCCCTAAGATTGTTGAGTGGAACCCTGAGATTGTTGAGTGGAAGTGGTCTGAGAGAGTTTTGGTGCTGCTGTTGACTGTGAAGCTTGTATATCAGCTGACTTTTTTGGCATGCCCCTCTTTCTTTTCTCTCTAGTAACTTCAGCTGCAGGTTTGTTACACTTTGATGTCTTGTGACCTTTTTCATGACAATTCTTGCAAGACATGAGTATACCATGCCTACTTAACTTCCCATATTTTTCCTTCGTTTCATGTGGATCCTTCTTCCTGTTCTTTTTGGGTCTACCTGGACCAATCTTAACTGGTGGAGGGTCCAAAGGTTATCGATTTGTTTTGTTTTGTTTTGTAACGGGATAAGCACGATACTCGTTCAGTTCGTTACTTACCGGTGTTTTACCCGTAAATACCGGTACCATACCGGTTGGTTATAAAAATTACAAATTTAGAAGCAGAGAAAACAACGTAAAAGTGAAAAAGAAGAAAGAATAAATCACGGAAAATATTATTAAGAATAATAGATACTCAAACTTTTATTTAGCAGCAGGTAATAAAAAAATTTCTTTCTCATGAAGGGCTTCGAACCCGAGACACTCACTATATTTGAATGTTCATACAACCAACTGAATTGCAAAAGTTTTTCTTAACAGTTTCGCACAATAATAACTATAATATATACATAAATCCCAAAAGGACAAAAAAAGAAAAGAAACAGCAAAGCAAAGAAAAACGATGGCAAAAATGTAAATTTAAATTCAGAGCAAAATCGAAATTTGGCTGGAAGGAGAAAAACAAAACTAATTGTAAAACTGTAAATTTAAATAGGGCAAAATCGTAATTTTGAACCGATGGCAAAATTGTAAATTTTAGTTGTGGGAAAAAGCATTATTTTATTTTGAACTGGGGGTAAAAACGTAATTTTGAACTGATGACAAATTGTAATTTTAAAGCGGGGATAAAATCGTAAATTGGTTGGGCCAATGGGGGAGTTCCAGGCAGTTGCCTCCCACTATGCTCCCATCTTGTGTCTGTACTTATACACTGGTGGCAAAATCTTAATTTGACTGTGAAAGCAAACAAAACCGATAACAAATATGTAAATTTAAATTGAGGGCAAAATCGTAATTTACTTATGAGAAAGAAAACAAAACTAATGGCGAAACTATAAATTAAACGGGGCAAAATCGTAAATTTGAACCGAGGTAAAAATTGTAATTTTTCACTGGGGGCAAAAGCATAATTTTATTTTGAACTGGAGGTAAAAACGTAATTTTAAACTGACGGCAAAATCATAATTTTAAAGTGGGGCAAAATCGTAGTTTGACTGGGAAAGCAAAGAAAACCGATGAGGAAAATGTAAATTTAAACGGCGCAAAATCATAATTTTGAACCGAGTGTAAAAATGTTATTTTTCACTGAGGACAAAAACATAATTTTATTTTGATATTTAAAATAGTATATTTTAACTGTTCAACTGTTAGGATCTGTGGCTCTTGTGAGTGTGTTTGTTTGTATGTTTTGAACAATTTATGATTATAAAAACATGTAAAGTGCAGCGGAAATGAAAACAAACTTTGTAAACACAATCAAAGGAGAAAATAGTTTGATAAACAATTGCTTCTCATAGAGTCAAAGGATTTACAAATCAAAGCAAAAGATTACAGATATGCTTACAAACTAAACTCCCTCTCAGCCTGATGCCCCAAGGTTGGTTGCACACAAGATGAAAGGATTAGACATGAGGAGAAGAACCCGCTCAGTCAATCAAATGTAACAGTACAGGGTACTGTTACATTTATAGGCAAACCAAACCACTAAGGTATCTCAGCTGACGTCACCATGAAAGCGACGTCTAACAGCCTAACAACCTGTATCTACTGTCCTTACACAAACACTGCTAACCTAACCACTGACTATACATAAAACAAACAATTCACTAAACAGCTGCTCTTCCTTTATGTCAGTGCTTTACTCAAGGTTGATCAGTCTTTGACTGGGCAGTGCTTTATCATCAGTAGATAGGACCAGCAGTGTTGGATACTTCAGGGTTTTGATCAGTAGTTGAAGGACCAGCAGTAGTTGTATCTGAACAGCGGATAAAGACCATCAGTTGTTATAAATCACTTTCAAGGGGAGAGCAAAGTGTAAACTGCTGCTTATTGTGAATCCTCTGTTGTGACCTGGTTTTGGCTTTACATTATCTGTTCCTCTGGTAGGGTTCAATCCCAACAATCTCCCCCTGGAACAGATAATGCCAAAACCCTTCATTATTCAGGACCTTTATTACTCATCAAGAGTGCCTTAGCTTGTTCTTTGAATTCAGCTTCAAATTCCTTTGCACTCTGGTCATCCTCATCCCTACATAGTGTAAGCTCAAGGAGATCTAGTTGATCTTCAACACCCAGGCCTAGTGCTTGATTCCTTGATATATGCCTCACTTCTCCATTGGTTCTGACCAGAGTCAATACATGGGTCTTTTGATCAGAGAGCCACTTTAGTATTTTTAAACCAAATGGGTTTCTTGGGAGAGATTTATTTCCTGATGAGCTGGATGCATTTGGCCTTGAGAAAAACTGTAAAGCAGTATCTTGAACTTCAGACATTCTTTTAAAAGCTTCTTCTATGAATTTGTTTGCTGCAGCTATATCTTCTGCAACTTCTTTGTCAAGCAGCTCTTGTTTCTGTTGTTGATCAAGCTCACTGTCTATGATATCTGCTGATGATGGTTTGCTTACTACTTTGACCCTTTTGGTAAGGTCTTGTAGTTTTGCTAAGTTTTCTTTATCTGAAGCCAATTTCTTGGTAGCTTCTTTAATCAGATCATCTTCTTTATGCCTTTCTTCTCCAACAGTCAGCATTTCCTTCCTTTCTTTTCTCAACCTTGTAACAAAGGCTTCTGCTTTGCTGATCTGTGTTTCAAAAGTCTTGACCTGTTCCTTTAGCTTTTTGTAGTCAGACTTTTTAGGAGTGTCCCTCCTTTTCTTAAGTCTTTCATAAGCTTCGTCTGTTTGCTGCTTGGTCCATTTTGCTATGGCACTTGCAGAATCCACTCTTGCATCTACCAACTCCTGCTTCTTTCTCTTGTATTCAGAAATAAGATCAGCTATGAGCTTCCTGTATTTATTCCAATTTGGAGTTGTCTTCTTCTTTCTTGGATCATTTTTAACCTTTTCAATTCTTTTTGCCTCATGCTTTAATGCAACTATTGGCCAATCTTTGAATTCTGTTTCTTCAGCAGGATAGAACTTCTCTTTCATTATGTATGCAAGATATTCCTTCCTCAATTCATTTCGTTGATCTGCTTTAGGAGATAGACTTGACATTTCCATGTTCAGATCACTTGCATATTCTTTTATTTGCTTAACCTTGTTGAGCAGGAATTCTCTTCTTTTCAAAATGGCTTCATCGCCTTGATTCTTGCATTCAATTCTGGCTCTTATACTTGCTTGTTTTACTTTCATTTCAAGATATTCATCCATGTCTTCTGGAATTATGAAACCTATGAGAGAAGGAAATTTCCTTTTTGAGGGATCATCTTCAGTATAAAATTGTTTCATCTCATTTTTCACAGCTTCTAATTCCAGTGGATACTTAGCAGCAACAGGATCATACTTTTCATCAGTATCCTGAGTTGTTTCTCTTTTTCGTTTGTGAAGCTTAGGAGGTTGTGATGTAAGATTGGTGGGAACAGTGAAAGATGTCTGACTAACAGCTGTTGAAACAACTGGTGTCTCAACATCTGTTGTCATTACAACTGCTGATATGTCAGCATATGTCTTCTGCTTTTGAGCAGGGGATGAAAGAGGTGAGGTAGTTTTTGAGGGTGGTGATGAAGGTGGTGACTCATCATCAGGGGTGAAAATCCTTCTCCTTTTTAATGTAGGAAAGGCTGATGATGTTTTGGGTGGATCAGTGGTTTGTGACAGTGATTGACTGAAAGTGGTTGAAACAACTGGTGTGTCAATCACTGTTGTCATTACAGCAGATTTTGTAACATCTGCTGTCTTCTGCTTTAAGGCAGGAGGCAGTAATGATGGTGTGATTGTAGATGATGGTGGTAGAGCAGTAGTTGTGGTGGTGTGTGGTAGAGTGGTGTGTGTTGAAAGTGTGTGTGTTAATGACATGGCAGCTGTTTGGCTACTGACAGCAATTTTTATAACTGCTGCTGTATCAGCTGTTTGGCTAACAGGTTTTGAGACCTGTTTTTCTTTTTCTTTTTCAGGCACAATATGAAGGCCATGTTCTATTCTCTTCTTCTTCATTTGCTTCATTATCTCCCCCTTTTTGGCATTATCTGCAAGGGGGTCTTCAAAGAATAGTAAAGTTGAAGGAGCCTTGCCAGTGGTAGTTTGGATACTGGCCTTAATAGCCTTGATATCTGCTTGAGCGTCCTTGAACCTTGATTCCACCATGTTGGTCAGCATTTGTACTTGAATAGCATGCTTTTGATCAGCCATTTGTTGCTGTTTTTCAAGCATAGGTTGGAAAATATTCCAAAGCTCATTTGTAGCAGGTGCTTGAGCAGGAACAGCATTGGATTGTGCTTTCTGAGCTTTTAAAATCTCTTGCACCATCTCCTTTATTTCAGAAACTGATTCTTCAAGTTTTTCCACTCTCCCCGTCAATTCCTGATATCTTGAATCATCACCCATTTTACTGGGATCATCTGAAT